>CAUYON010118020.1:0-10678 GCA_963573935.1 Arctocebus calabarensis
CATGCCATCCATGCCAACATCTCTGGCTTTGGCATTTTGTTATGTGGGCTAATCTTACTGGAGTTGAGATCTCAAAGTAGTTTTGCTTTGCATTTCTCTAATGATTAAGGATGGTGAGCATTTTTTCATGTGTCTGTAGGCCGTACGCCTGTCTTCTTTAGAGAAGTTTCTCTTCGAGTCCTTTGCCCACCCTGAGATGGGATCACTTTTTTTTTTTTCTTGCTAATACGTTTGAGTTCTCTGTGAATTCTGGTTATTAAACCATTGTCTGAGGCATAATGTGTAAATATTTCCCCCCATTCTGAGGTCTGTCTGCTTGCTATACTTACTATGTTCTTGGCTGTACAAAAATTTTTGGTTTGATCAGATCCCAGTAGTGTATTTTTGATACTACCTCAATTGCCTAGGGAGTCCTCCTCAAAAAATATTCACCCATGCTGATCCTTCAAGAGTTTCCCCTGCACTTTCTTCTTATATTTTGATAGTTTCATGTCTTAAGTTTTCATCTATAATCAAGTGAGAGTCTGCCTTAGTAAATGGTGAGAAGTGTGGGTCCAGTTTCATTCTTCTACAGGTCGCCAGCCAGTTCACCCAGCACCATTTGTTAAATAGGGAAATCTTTTCCCCACTGAATGTTTTTCATTGGCTCGTCAAAGATCTAGTAATGGTAAGTAGCTGGATTCATCTCTTGGTTCTCTACTTTGTGCCAGTATTATGCTGTTTTCATCACTATTGATTTATAGTAGAGTCTCAGGTCTGATAGTGGGATTCCTCCTGCTTCATTTTTATTTCTGAATAATGTCCTGGCTATTTGAGGTTTTTTATGATAGCATATGAAACTAAGTATTATTTTCTATAGATCTTTAAAATATTACAATGGAACTTTAATAGGAATTGCATTAAAATTATATATTGCTTTTGGTAGTATAGACATTTTAACAATATTGATTCTTCCCAGCCATGAGCATATGTTTTTCCATTTGTTAACATTATCAGCTATCTCTTTGTTAAAGTTTCATAGTTCTGTTTATAGAGATCTTTCACATCTTTTGTTAGGTAAACTCCCAAATATGTCATCTTCTTTGACACTACTGTGAAAGGAATAGAATCCTTGACTGTTTTTTCGGCTTGGCTATTGTTGGTATAAAGGCTACAGATTTATGGGTGTTGATTTTGTAGCCTGAGACAATGCTGTATTTCTTGATCACTTCTAAAAGTTTTGTAGTAGAATCCCTGGTGTTTTCCAGATATACAATCATATCATCTATGAAGAGTGAAAGTTTGATCTCTATTGACCCTATGGGGATACCCTTGATCACCTTTTCTTCCATAATTGAAATGGCTAAAACTTCCATTACAATGTCAAAGAGCAGAGGAGACAATGGAAAACCTTGTCTGGTTCCTGATCTAAGTGGAAATGGTTTCCATTTTACTCCATTCAATACGATATTGGCTGTGGGGTTGCTGTAGATGGCCTCTATCAGTTTAAGAAATGTACCTTTTATACCAATTTTTTTTAAATGTTCTGATCATGAAGGGATGCTGGATATTGTCAAAAGCTAAAAAAGCAACTTTTTGATTCATTGATCTGTTCTTCAATTCTTTTATTTTCAATTTCATTTAATTATGCTCTAATTTGGGGTATTCCTTTTCTTCTGCTATCTTTGAGGATGGAATGTTCTTCCTTTTCCATTTGCTTGTACTGTCCCTTTAAGTTTTTGATTTCCTCTCTTTAGATTCTCTTGAGGAAGGCTTGCAATTATATAAATTTTCCTCTTACGTGTGTTTTTGTAGTATCCCAGAGGTTCTGGTATTTCATGTCTTCATTATAGTTTCCTTCCAAAAATGTGGTAATTTCTTTCTTAATCTCATCTATGACTCAGCTATCATTTAACATAAGATTATTTGGTTTTCATGCCTTTGTGTGTATTTGGAAATTCCTATTGTTACTGAGTTCAACTTTTATTTCATCATGGTCTGAGAAGATACAAAGAATAATTTTTATTTTTTTAGTTTGTCAAGATTAGCCTTGTGCCTTAAGATGTGATCAATTTTGTAGGATGTTCAATGTGCTGTTGAGAAGAATGTGCATTCAGTTTTGTTAGGATTAAATGTTCAGTATATGTCTGTTAAATCCAATTGTTGAATAATTAATTCTAAGTCTAAAATCACTTTATTTAGTTTCTTATGAGAGGATTTATCCAACACAGCCAAAGGGTTGTTAAAATCTCCAGAAATCCTAGTGCTGGAGAAAATAAAGTTTCACATGTCTGTTAGAGTCTCTCTTTTAAACTGAGGAGCATTCTGGTTGGATGCATAAATACTAATAACTGAAATCTCACCATGTTGAGTGTTATCCTTAACAAATATGACGTGACCATCCTTATCTTTCCTTACTTTTGTTGATTTCAAGCTCACTGAATCTCCAAATAAAATTTCAACACCTGATTTTTCCTGATTGTCATTTGCCTGAATTGTAGATGACCATCCCTTCACACCAAGTCTATATTCATCTTTTAAGGTGACATCAGATTCTTGTATGCAGCAGATATCTGGCCTGAGGTTTTGTATCCAGTCAACTGACCTGTGCCTTTTTATAGTGCAAGTTAAGCCATTCACATTAATTGAGAATACTGATAAGCCTGTTATTTGGGAGTTGAATTTTCAAAACTCTAATGGACATTTTTAATCCTATCCTAACTGGAAGTTCGGTTTGATCATACATTTATGAGTGAATTTGCTTTGGTGGTAAAGCATTGTGGTGGTCATTATGGAGGATGGGTCGGAAAATATCCTGGAGAGCTGGTTTAGTTATGGTAAATTTCTTCCACATGTGAATATCATCAAAGTATTTAATTTCTCCATCATAAAATGAACTCAGTTTAGTGGGATATAGAATCTTCGGTTGGATATTGTTTTGTTTTTGGAGGTTGAAGGTAGATGATCATCCTCTTAAAGCTTCAAATGGTTCAGCAGAGAGATCTGCAGTCATTCTAATATTCTTCCTCTTGTAGGTTATGGTTTTCTTATGTCTGGCTGCTTGCAGTATTTTCTCCTTCACATTAACTTTGATGAGGTTAATTATAATATGTCTGGAAGATGCATTATTTGGGTCGAGTTGTGCTGGGGATCTGAATCTGTCTGCTATCTGAATTTCAGCATCTCTTGTGATGTTTGGGAAGTTCTCTCAATTATCTATTGAAGAAAAGCATCTGTACCTTCAAAGCAACCTCATTTCCTTCAGATGTTCTTATGAGGAGAGTGTTAATTTTCCTGGAAATATCCCAGAGTTCTCTGAGAGAATGATCGATTTTTGCTCTCCACTTCCCTTCTTCTTTGTGTGTTTGGGAGCATTCAAAATCTTTGTCTTCGATGTCAGAAATCTAGTTTTCCTCCTGCTCCTTTTTGTTACCGAGAGATTCTAGTGAATTTCTCATATCTTGGGAGGCTGCAAATTCTTTTCTCAATGTGTCAAAATCGTTGGTGATTTCGTCTCGGTATTCATTGAATTCTTGGGACAACTTTTGAATTATTCCTAGAATTTGTAATTCCAACTTTACTTCCATTCTGTTAATCTTATTTGCCATCCAAATTATAAATTCAATTTCTGACATCTCAGCCAAATGTTATGAAGGGGGTCCTCTGCTGTGGCTGGTTTGAAATTACATGGGGGAATTTATCTGTTCTAATAATTCATATTGCCAGAGTTTTTCCACTGATTCTGTGCCATGATTCCATGATTTATTTTCATCATTTGGCTGGATGAGCAGGTAAGGTGAAATTGGATTAGTGGATTCTGGGTTTGTTTTTGGCAGGCCTTTACCAAA
Organism: Arctocebus calabarensis; assembly: GCA_963573935.1. Lineage (NCBI taxonomy): Eukaryota > Metazoa > Chordata > Mammalia > Primates > Lorisidae > Arctocebus > Arctocebus calabarensis. The sequence goes on from CAUYON010118020.1 coordinate 3,828, forward strand.
TAGCTGGGATAGGTAACTGAAGCTTTTCTTCTACAGATTTGCAAAGGACTTATACAGTACTACAGCGTGAGAATCTGGAGAACTTATTGGTGTGGTGGTGCTATGTGGCTCTGTCTTGTATTCAGTTGATCTCTGTCCAATCCCAGTGAAGCAATGACTCTGGGTTGATGTTTCTGCAGTAGAGAAATACAAGAAAATAAGACATCCCATCTACAACAGGGGGCAACTGGAAGAGGAAAATCCATCATTCTCACTACAAGAGTTCCAGGGTACTAACTAAGAGTACTAACTTGGAGGGTCCTTGGTTGATTCGTCCAGTTCAAGAATTCCAAACCTATTGTTCCAATCAGCACCCACTGTCTAGCTGGAGAGTTCAAAATGTCTCCAGTAACTAGATAGCAGGAGTCTACTGTTTTCTAAACTGTGGCTCAGTCTAGTGTTCCTAAGAGTCAGAAAGGCCCATCCAGTAGGAGGTTTAGAAAAAAAGAGTTGATGCCTCTTTCCCCCACCTTTCTTGCCCTTTAGCACTGGACCCTGGTAACCCCAATCTCTGGTAAACCCACTGACAGTCTCTGTTAACCTAATCTCTGTGGCCCTGTTCTTTCCAATAAGCAAACATGTCATTGCTTTGCACCTGCCAGAGTCAAAATAAAGTCAATGCCTCCTCTTCTTGAACACCAACCTCCGTGAACAACCTGCAGGAGGAGCTGAAGCCTCTTTGCTTCAGCTACTCAATGGCAACTGAGTGTTCCACCTGAGCTCAATCTATACCTAAGGATATCCAGACAGCAAATGTATTTCTCCCTCAGCCATGGCACATCTGCAACCAGTGTTCTGAAGCTCTGGTATCCCTATAGGAAAAGTCTGATTCCCTCTGGCAGACCACAGAGTTGGGGGGGACTTTCCAAAAGCAGACACTAGCTTGATTGCTCTATTTATGTTGATGTTGCGTGGGAAGTGACTCCACTTGGGTTTGCACACCTCAACAATTCCTGAGTCTCCACCCATTACATGGAGACCCAAGCCTCCATCAGCAACTGATATACACTTTCTCAGAGCCAGGCCAGACACCTTCCCCTCTGTGTCTTTCTGCACTGTTACTGGATTTACAGATACATTGTAGCTGACCTTGCACCATCTATGAAATGCCCTGGCCTAGCCAAAATGTGTGGGCATTCTTGTCTCTGCTGGGGTTGGACTTCTAGTACACCAGGCAAGGGGGAGGGAAGGGTACACTGGAAGGTCAAGGTGGCAGGGAAAATATTTTTCAAACTTCCTGCCACAGAGGGAAATTCCTAGGCTCCCAACAGCCACTCTCTGGAGAAGGAGTCCAAGGTTACAGCAAGTCACTCTGGTGGGGTGAGAGAAGAGAACCTCAGGTCACTATTTGACTAGTAGAGATGCCACAGCAAGCAAGCAACTCTCTTGGGGGAGCGGATGGACACACATCCTCTTTTGCATGAATTCTGTACCTGAAATTTGTTTCCTTGGAGCCACAGCTTGCCTCAACAGAGAAGAAGTGCAATTATCTATCTCTTCCTTCAGCTTGGCTCCCACCATTTGGCTTTGTTGTGTTTTTTCTGACCATTATCTCTCCCTCTGGACTGAAGCTTCTGTTGAAAGCTGTTTCCAGTCAGTCATCATCCACCATTCCCTCTTGTTCTTATTTAATGTAAAAATTGGAGTTAGGGAAAAAGCCAACCCAAGGATTTAGCAAAACTTGAGACACATTTAAACAAAATTAACAAAAAAAAAAAAAAAAAAAAAAAGCTTTTTTTCCGGGAGAGCTGAGCTAAACATCTATCCAGTCTGCCATCATGACTGCCTCCTAGACCCTGCTGAACTGTTGATTTTACTGATCTCATTAAATCTTCACAGGTATGAAGTATGAGGTATCCTGGACCAGTTTTGGGTGCAGGATGGCTTCCTACATGTTAGACTCAAAACGCCACACCTGGCCTATGGGAAAAGGTGTCTGTGGCAGTTGCCATTTCCAAAAGTTCAAAATATGTCTGCTTCCTAAGCAGGACCCTCATTACCTGATCATGCCTCTAGCTGCCTATTCTCAGTAGTGCCGGTCCAAACTGCTCATCTTTCTGGCCACCAAATTCTGCTCAGGAGTCCACACTTCACCAATCTTTCCACACAACACCCAGTTTACCCATGAACTGGGAATTGAAGTCCTCCGTAGGGGAGAGGCTGGTTACCCCTATCACCAGCCACTGGCCACTGCTTCAGCAGTGACACAGAAATTTCTCTTGCAGAATCCACAGATCTGGATTACATTCCAAGTCCATCAACCCATCACTTCACGGCACACCCCAAACTGCCTATCTACACTAATATGCTATGCCAGGAATGATCTACCCACTCACTCTCACCTATTGTTCCAGGAGCGCTGACCTAAATGTCTATCCCTTTGGCTATAATGCTCTGCCACCCAATCCACAGATCTAATGCAATCACTAATACACTGCTTCTGACATACTTTAAAGATATTTTTAAAAATTGGTACTTCGTTTTATATGTGAGCAAAAACAACAAACAAAAAAACTTGTATAGCCAAAACATCAATCTGACAAAAAACTAATCAGAAAGTATCACACTACCAGACTTCAAATTTATACTATAAATATATAGTGATCAAAACCGCATGGAATTGGCACAAAATAGTGAGGTAGAAGTGTGGAATAGAATTGAAAACCAAAAGATGAATCCAGACACTTATCGTCATTTGATACCTGATAAGCCTATGAAAAGTACAAATTGGTGGAAAGATTCTCTATTTAATAATAAATTAAATAGACTGGGTAAATAGGCTGTTGAGTAGTAGAATACTGAAACAGGATACACACTTTTCACTTCTAAAAAAAAATGACTCTCACTGGTTAAATGACTTAAACATAAGACATGAAACTATAAACATTCTTGGACAGAGTGCAGGGGGAACCCTTAAAAAAATTGGCCTGGGAAAATAATTTATGAGGAGGACCCCTGGGCAATTGAAGCAAAATCAAAAATAAATTACTGGGAACTGATCAAACTAAAAAGTTTCTGTAATGCCAAGAACACAGTAAGAAAGCAAGTAGACAGGATTTTTGCAGGTTATATTTTTGACAAAACTCTAATAACCAGAATCTACAGAGAACTCAAACTTATTAATAAGAAAAGAACAAGTTATCCCATTTCACTGTGTGCAAGAGACATGAACAGAAACTTCTCTTACAAAGACAGGCACAAGGTCTACAGACACATGAAAAAATGCTCATCATCTTTAATCTTCAAAGAAATGCAAACCAAAACCACTTTGAGATATCAGTAAATTCCAGCAAGAGTAGTCCACATCATAAAATCACAAAACTACAGATATTGACATGGATGTGGAGAAAAGGGAGCATTTCTTCACTGCTGGTGGGAATGCAAGCTAGTACATTGTATCTAAATGTAGACCTGCCAGGTGGCACCTGTGGCTCAAGTGAGTAGGGCACTGGCCCCATATAACAAGGGTGGTGGGTTCAAATACGACCCCAGCCAAACTGCAACAACAACAAAAAAATATATACAGGCATTGTGGCAGGTGCCTGTAGTCCCAGTTACTCGGGAGGCTGAGGCAAAAGAATCACCTAAGCTCAAGAGCTGGAGGTTGCTGTGAGCTGTGAAGCCATGGAACTCTACCAGGGGTGACAAAGTTAGGTATATATACATATACCTCCCGTTAGATCCTGCAATTCCTCTACTAGCTGTATATCCAAAAGACCAAAAATCAATCAGTCACAAAAATATATGAACTAGATTGTTCATTATAGCTCAATTCATAATTGCCAAGTCTTGGAAGAAGCTCAATTACCCATCAACCTGTGAATGGATCAATAAATTATGGAATATGTATACCATGGAATACCATGCAGCATTAAAAATAGATGCAGACTTTACCTCTTTTATGTTTACATACATGGAACTGGAAAATATTGTTGTAGGTAAAGTATCTCAGGAATGCCAAAAAAAAAAAAAAATCCAAAGTACTCATTACTACTATAAAACCAATTTATAGTCAATCATACTTTCATATGAGAGACGAATCACAACTATAGCCCAGGACTAAGGAGGAAGGTTAGGGGTATCTGAAGGGAGGGGGGCAGTTTGAGAGAGGGAAGTGTAATGGTGGGACCTCACCTATGAAGCATATTGCAAGGGTACAAGTCAAATCTATCGAGTATTTAATATAAATATCTGAAATGGTGATTAAGTAAATGGGGTGAAAGCTATGTTAATTAGTAGGATGTAAGCACTCCCATTTGTATGAATAATCAACACATTAAATCCCACAAAGGCATAAAGGAATTCATGATCTATGTATATATGACTTAATAAAAAATGACAATAAAAGTAAAGGATGGAGAGAGTAAGAAAATGAGAAAGATAGAACTGGAAGAAGGAAGGATGAATTGAGGGAGGATAAAATGAATCAAATAAAGTGAAAATGACAAAACTTCATAGCTCACACCTATAATCCTAGCCCTCTGGCAGGCTAACATGAGTGGAGTTGTTAAAGGAGGGTTTACTGAGAACAAACAGAGCAAGCCTCAGACTCTGTCTCTATTAGAAAGTGAAAACTTATCTAGGGATTGTGACAGACATCTGCAGCCCTAGACACATGGGAGTCTCAGGCAGGAGGATTGCTCAAATGCTGAAGTTTGGGATTGCTATGATCTAGGCTGAGGTCACAAAAGACTAGCCAGGATCACATACGGAAACCGCATCTCAAAAATAACCATACAAACTTCCATGCACAGACAAAGAGACAAACCAACCAACAAAGATTTTCATCATCTAAAAGGAATTAGTGTGGCATCTGTGGCACAAAGGAGTATGCTTCCAACCCCATATACTGGAGGTGGTGGGTTCAAATCCGGCCCCCATGAAAAATGACAAAAAAGCAGTATTACCTTGACAGTTCAAGCACAGCAGACATGCTTAAGACTTGTGAAGCTATGACAAAATAGAGGCTGTAGCCAAGCATAATAAATTTGTAAGCTTCCCCCAAAAGGATATTTTGGGTTAGGTTTCAAACAGGTACTTGAAATTGCCTCCCACAGGCTGTGCCGGTTGCTCAGTGGGTAGGACACAAGCCCCGTATAACGAGGTTGGTGAGTTCCAACCTGGCTCTGGCCAAACTGCATAAAAATAATAGACACATGTTGTGGCGGGCACCTGTAGTCCAAGATATTCAAGAGGTTGAAGCAAAAGAATCTCCTAACCACAGGAGTTGGAGGTTGCTGTGAGCTGGGTTGTCAAGGCACTCTACCGAGGGCGACAAAATGAAACTTTCTCTCAAAGAAAAAAAAAAATAGCATCCTACTTAATTGACTCTAGCCAGTTTTGCCAGCTCTGATGCAGTTTGAGTCAACCTTCTGCACAAAATCTCAACTTTTTTGTCAGCCTTGTGATGGGACTCTCCACCATCAATAGAATCAATAAGGCACAAATGGGAGACCACTTCTCTGACTTTACATGGAGTGCTAAGAAGTGTCCTGGTGACAAAATCTTAAGAGATACCATCTGACGTGAACAGAAAATGCCAGTTAGTATCTTTGGCCAGAAGCCTGGATCCCAGGACATTACAGGATGGAGTCACTACATGGTCACTGTGGATGACATCACAATGGGTGTTGCCCTGGGTTACCATCTTCAAGCTTAACCTTATTCATGCTAAGCATGTGTAGTGGCTGTCTGGGTTTGTTGCTGGGTTCAAACTGTTACAAAAGTGTGGGGTTCTTTTCTCTACACTCAATTCCTGCTTCCTAAAGTTTCTTTGTATCTCTGCACAAGGGATTCAACAATCCTTTATTCTTTTGTAAGCAAGTAGAAGAGTGTGGTCTATATGTAGTGCTTCTGTGGGACATTGGAGACCAAGAACCAGAACACAAATATCAGATAGTGACTTCATAGACCTGATAGGTTCATTACACAATTCTCAGTTCTACTTTTCCTGAGATTTTACTTCTTTCTCCAAAATAGGCTTGTTTGGGATGGTAGGTGTCTCACTGAAAGTCCTCTCCTGAAATCTGTTTAGGGAATGTGTCCAGTAGTGTACTCCATACCTGATTTATTTATGATAATCATGGGAAATAAAAGACCATCTGGAAAGTTACACATTTCTGGCCAGGTGTGTCCAAACTTTTGGCTTCCACCACATAGTAAGTAGAAGAGTTACTTTAGGCCACATGTTCAATACACAATGACTAAAGAAACCTGATTATCAAAAAAGAGATGTGTGCATAATTGTGGTGATATCTGACACCAATTATATGCAAAACAGTCCTGGTATATTCCCTATGTGTCACTGGGGCCTGATGATTGAATAGTCCTCAAAGCCCCTGATAGGGTCATTTATTAAGTAGAGCTAAATGGCTTTTGCCATGCAGTAGTAAAATATTTGAGTGGTCTGGGAGGCCAAGGTGGGCTGATACCCTGAGCTCAAGGGTTGGATACAAGGCTGAGCAACAGCAAGATATTCTCAGCCTTGATCACACACCTGGTCTGTACTAAAATAGAGAAAGTTGTCAATGTTTTTGGCCCTTGCCTTTAGTTCCAGCTACTAAAGATGCTGAGACAGTAGGATTCTTCAAGCCAAGAGTTGGATGTTGCTGTGCGCTAGGCTGATGCCATGACATTATTGCCTGGGCAACAGAGTGAGAGTCTGTTTCATGAAAAATAAAAGAAAGAAAGAGAGAGGGAGGGAGGGAGGGAGGGAGGAAGGAAGGAAGGAAGGAAGGAAGGAAGGAAGGAAGGAAGGAAGGAAGGAAGGAAGGAAGGAATGAAGGAAGGAAGGAAGGAAGATAGAAAGAAAG
>CAUYON010118025.1:0-15256 GCA_963573935.1 Arctocebus calabarensis
CTTGTTATAACTTGACAAATGAGAAAGACAGAATATTGTCTGTGTTTCTTCAATTTTTTTATTATTGTTATTAAATTATAGCTGTGTACATTAATGCATTTATGGGGTACAATGTACTGGTTTTATATACAATTTGAAATACAACAAACTGATTAACATAGCCTTCACTGCACTTTCTTAATTATTGTGCTAAGACAGTTTTACTCTATACTTAGTAGATTTGAAATGTACCCTTGCAAAATACACCACAGGTGTGGTCCTAACATCAATTGTAATTGCATTGAAAGTATTTCCAAAAAGTGTGAGCTCTAAACTAAAGCTGCAAATTATATAACAAAAATTTTATCCAAACTGATTTTGGAATAATTACAAAATTAGAGAATCACAAAATTAATATAAAAGAATAATAAAAGGAAACTTGGTATGCTCTTTATACAGCATCATCAACTAACACCCTGCTACATTTGCTTTGGCTCTCGCTCTTTCTCTTTGTCTCTGTATACACATACACATGTGCACACACACACACACACATCCAGTGTTTCGACATATTCCACAGGGGTTGCATGCATCATTCCCTTTTATCTCTCTTCTAAATACTTTTGTGAGTTATTTCCATGAAAAAGAATGCACCCTAGTTGACCATATCAAATTAGTGAATTCACAAAAGTTAACATTAATACTGATACAGGACAGGTGGCGCCCCAGCCACCTGAGCCTTGGCAGTGTTGGCACAATGGCAGCTGACAGAGGAACCAGTGGGCCAGAAGGTGGGGTGGGAGGCCCCCACCAGAGGCTCCAGTAGCCAGAGGGCCTGGAGAATTGCTGGGGAGACACCAGTGTCTCCTTCCCCTCCAGTTTTTCTCAACAGGGAACCCCCATTTCCTATGCCTAGGTCAATTTCATGTAAGCTTTATAGGCCTCAATTCCACGAATGGACTGTGTCAGTTCATTAATACATTCATTCACCTTGCCCCAGCTGAAGAGATGTACCCATTCATTAATGCACTCATTCTTCATCTTGACCCAGAGGAAAGGACTGCATCCATTCATTTGTTACCAAGTCCTGGCCTCATATAACTATGAGGAACCCATGCACCTATATATGCCTGGACAAAGAGCCCAAAGTGAGAGAGAGCTTCCTCCCCACCCCAACCCCATCCTGGGTTTTTTTCTCTCTTCGAGGAGCTTTGGTGTTTTTGTATTCTTTTCTGTAAAATAAATCCTGTCTTACCACCGATCTGTGGTCTGCGGATTCATTCTTCGAATCACTGAGAACAACAACCTACTGAAGATGAAATTCCAGTATCAATACAATACTATTACCTAATTAATCTGTAATTCATATTAAGTTGTATCAATGTTAATTTAACATTGGTAAGTTTGTGGGAAATAACTTAAGTCTTTCACTGAATTAATCATATGTCTAAACAGGTGGCTCTTCTTTCCACCATTTCAACTACATGATTTCCTATTTGACATTTAACCTTAAAATACAATTGTTAGATCTCTTAGGTCTAGAGAACAAATCTTGAATATTTGAATAAATATGTGAACCTACCTTACAGAAATTTCTACACTGATCCACATAAAACTCCTTTGGAACTTTCATAGAATTAGGCTTCTGATGCCTAATAATCCTTCTGTACAATGAGTTATTATAGTCAACAGCTATAGCCGTATATTATTCTACAATATCATCATGTATTTGTATAATGGCAATGTCAATAATACCATGCTACAGGTTGAAAATTTTTCGTCAGTATCAAAAAAGAAAGTAAAATATTCTGATGGAATCCTAATAGTTGACCCCTACTTGAAAATCATAAAAATTCTAAGCCACCTGGGCAATCTCAATCCTTGAATGTAAGTCTGTTTTCCTTCCAGTGCTGAGCAGAGAAAACCTTCTTATATTGGTAAAAGTAGCAACAAATACTGCAAAAACAAGTGAAAAATATTTTGCTAAAGTGGGGGGGGTTTGGTTAATCTGAGTAATGGACAGAACAATGAAATTTGCTCTGGAAATAGTTGTTTCATTTACCACATACTTAGCTAATTTAAATGAACCAAACACTTAATTAACTATCTTTAGAAGGTAGTGTTAGCACTCCTAAAGGTAAAATGCATTATCTTGAGTCAGTCAACATAACAACTCTTTTCATTAATTTACCTTCAAATTAACTCATGGTGTATATGTTTACTGAATTTTTACTGTATTTCAACTATTCACCATTAATCTCTTATCTCGGTCCACAGATTGTATTACATTGGCTTATAATTTTTTTTCATCCTAGGAGTCTACTCACTGGGGAAAAAATACTAACTTTTTAAGACTATGACAAAGCCATCAATGTCTTTCCATTCTCATTGCTACTCATGCAAATCAAATCCTCATCATTCCTAACATGGAAAGATTCCTACTTACAGTCTGAGACAATTTCAATCAGTCCTGCCTAATACATGCCAGAGTGACCTTTAATAAACACACATTCTTTCTCTCCTGATCAGAATAATTTAAGACCATCATGTAGTTGAAGGAAAAATGTCCTCAGTATATAAAGATCCCCCCACTGGCCTCTCCACCATGATTTCCTCAGGAGGCTAGCCATATCAAACACAGTTCCTAAACGCAAAAAGTGCACCCTGGCTTTCAGCTACTCAGTTTTTACATTTGTTATTTGTTGGCTTTGGTGTTTCCAGAGGTAGCCCCAGCCATGTCCTCCATCTACTTGTTCAAAGCAATGAAAGAGAATAGCCTATCAAACGACAGAGACAGGAATCCAAATTTTCATTCTCTCCTTTGAAAGCTACAACACTTTTGAAAATTACTATTCCTCATAGCCATGTCTTCCTCTATTCTTAAGTAATTTCTCTCTCACAAGTGTGTTATGAAGACAAAATGAGATGAGACATACAAGATCAGACAATGAAGTTAGTGAATTCTTCCTAGGAAAGGGACTGTAAACCTCACTGCTAAATATCACTACAGTCACCTTCAAAATACTGCCTTGCAATATAATTTTGGAACTCTTTTTCTAGAATGACCATCAGAGTTTTCTTGAGAAGTCTGACAATTATGTTTGCAAACTCCTCTGAGAAAAAGTGCTTTGAAGGCTGCACTAGGCGCTGGGATCAGTGCATAGCTGTCCAAGGAGAGAGTCTAGGATCTGATAATTTCCCATTTACATCTTCAACTTAACTGCTTTCTTTCTATCGCCACATATCTCAACAAGTATAGAGATGAATTTCAGAGTTCATTTGTTCTCACATTCATTTTCTAATTCAAAAACTTCTAACTTACACCATTCATTTCTCTGTCTATGACTCAGTTCTTTCAATTCTATCTCAAACATACCCTGTAAGTATCTGCAGCCTTTAACCAACACTTTCATGACTTTGGTCTACACTAAAGTCACTACCCAATATTTTCCTGAGTTCCTTGTCATGTTTGAACCCCTACTAAATTCTCTACCCATATGCCAGAACTTTTAATGGAAGATCATTTCTCTCTCCACTCCCTGACTTCCTGTTCCACCTAATAAAAATTCCCAGGTTTTTGCCTTGCCCTTCATAGGACTATAGAATCTGATCTTTTTCTGGACACACATGCCATTATTTCTTCATCCTTCACCATGTAACAGTCAGGCCAATTCTCTCTTTGTCCTAAAAGTTTACCCAGCTCCTTTTCAATTCCTAGTGTATTCATTACATATACATCAGCTAAAGTGATAAACTCTCTTGTGAAATAATCTTTCACATTTTATTGAAATTTATTGATTTACTTATTAATTATATGTCCAACTAGACTTAAAACCCAGTCAAGTTAGCAAACTTGCCTGTATATCTCACTTCTGAAATCCTAGCACACAAGATAGATTCTGTCAAATCTTAGATTCCCCAAGTTGTGTTATTTGTGTTTTGGAGCTATGCATGCCCTAAGATTTATGTCAAATCCTAACTCTTCTATAACCATTCTGCTTCATTCTCTTGTACTGATTCCTGCATTTCTTAATAGAATATTGTTATTATTTGATTTATTTGTCTAGGTTCCAAATATAGCTTGAATGCAGAATCCATAACTTAATTTAGACATCAATGAACTCTTTTAATAGTAAACACATTGTCAAATTAATAATCAATATTTACTCAACTATTTATGTCACTGCAATAGCCTAATAGTTTGAAAGAATCTTTGCTTTACTTACTCCCACAGAGTAACAAATAGACAGAGGAAATGGGGAATGTTATATTAGTGAATCGGTGATATATCTTGGACTAAGAATCAAAGCGTTGTGGAATAGTGCCCTGAAAATTTTCAGAATCCCAAACATCTAGTTGTGAAAACATATAAGGCATACTCCTACTATCTTAGAGGCCTAGTTGGGATATTCTCTTATAGACACTTTCAGCCACACAGAAAGGCCTCTAAGATTGGTAATGTCAAAAGAGAATCTGAACGGGAAGTCTTATTTTACAATCAAGGAAGCCCTGAAAACTGCACATGTCCTTTTTCTTTTCCTTTCTCTTTTTTCTTAAGTTTTTTTTTTTTTTTTAGGCAGAGTCTTACTCTATCACCCTCGGTAGAGTGCTATGGCTTTGTAGCTCACAACCTCAAACATGTGGACTCAAGTGATCCTCCTGCCTCAGCCTCCTGAGCAGCTAGGACTACAGGTTCCCACTGCAAGCTCTGGCTAAAGATTTTCTTCTTTCTTTATCATGCTCAACCAAAAGAAGCTAGTTAAAATTTTCAATCTTCTACCTGGAATCTCTTTACTCAGATCCACAAATCCATCAGTTTGCCTTTCTACATTCCCTTTTATTGGAAGTTATAGTTTTGTGAATGTTCTTCCAGTATGCAATTTGGTATTCTTTCCTCCAGCCTCCAATAACTGTTTACTCACTGTTCTTGAAGACTTCTCCATCTTTTTGAGGCCCATCATCTGTTTCTAAAGTCCATGTTGTAGGGTTCAGATATTTGTTGTGGCAGCATCTTGCTTCTAAGCACCCAATGCTGTTTTACTTATATGTGGCTATTATATCACACAATTCTATGGATTGGCTGGGTCTCAGTGGGGAATGTCATTAACAAGTCACTCTTGGAGTATCTCCCATGGAACAATATGGCATCTGGGACTGGGGCTGCAGCTGAAACCCAGTGCCTTGCTGCTTCTCTTTCTAGACTATGTGTTATCTCATTGTCCAGGGCTTCACCATGTCTCCTTAGAGCTTCTTCCTCTGGGCTTCATTCCTGGTGGCTACAAGAGAATAGACTACAAGAGAATGTTCCTAGAATGAATGTTTGACACCACCACCAAAAAAAAAAAAGCAGATGTTTCCAAGGTCATTAAGAGGCTGGACCAAAACCTGGCACAGTGTCACTTCTACTATATTTTATTGTCACAACAGACAATAATCAACTACAATCAAGATGGTAGGGGACTATATAATGGTATAATGGTGCAAACACTGGGAAATTCATTGTGGTAACTTAAGTAACAGCCTTGTATATTGCTATTGTCATTATTGATATTTTTTCTTACCCCAAATTGGCTAGAGTTTGAAGATAATTTTATAAAATGAATGCCTGGAACTAAATTTTTGAGGCTGCATTTTGAAAAACATCTGAAAGGAAAGTGAAATACAGAAAAAAGGAACAAATACGAGGAAAGTGAAAGGTTAAAAATAGTCCTGTGTTAGATGTTTTAGCCAGAATCAATAAAGTACAAAGTTCCTTCAAGATATGTTAGCAGATAGGAGAAATTTTATCAACATTTTTTTTAATGCCAAAACTTGTGACATAAAGCAATTATTAAGTAGACATGGGTGCTAGATGAAATCAGTAGGATACAGAAAAGGTAACATTATCAGTACCTTCCGGAAAGCCATAAAGAATCTTGCTCAGAATGTAAATGCTTTATAAAATAACACACCATTATCACAAAATGCGAGGGAAAATTACAGTACTGTGACTTTTCTAACAACCATAACCAGAAATGACATAGGTGACAATAAGAAGGGATTCCTGCATGGATAATGAATGACCTGTTTAATAGTAGTTCTAACTACTTGTAATATTTGAATTTATTTGTTTGTCTCTGGTGGCATTCAGATTTTCCATATCTGTAATTGTTAAAAAGAAGTCAAAACATGTTGAAATACTTTCAATCTAAAAATAATTCTATTGACAGAGGTTAAAAAGCTATAGGAAGTCGTATGGTTCCTATTTTTCATAATGCTGCACTTAGAGTATTTTTTGACAATTCTATTGATTTCTGAATCTCACAGAGCAATTGCCTTAATGCTATGCTTGAAGGAGTGTATGTGTTCTAGCAATTTAGTTGAAAGACAGTTAAAGCTAAGGGCAATATTTTTCCCCATAATCCTTAGCCTGCTTTAGGTGTTTTGAAGTAAATTTTTAAATTACTTGATTTTAAGATAATGATACTGACTCTATGAACTATAATAGTCTCTGTAATTTCAGTTTTGTTGAGAAATTTTATTATTATTTATAAAGTATTTAATGTATGTTGGATTGAAAAATAGTGTTGAAAATCACTTTTAAACTATTTTTGTTTTCCTTACCTTATTTGAGAAATATTCAGAGAAAAAATAAATGCTAGATTTTCTTCCTCTAATCTAAAATGATAGTAGAAACAAAAAAATTACACTTATATTGTGATATTTATTTCTATTTGAAATAATTATATTCTTTCATGTTTATAAATACATAATTTCTCAAAATATGTATTGAATTATAAAATAAAAAGTTAAATTATATATAGAGATAATTTAGTAACTATATTTAAATTAACCAGTAGAATGAGATTATGGTCTGCAAATGGGATAGCAGAAGACAGCATGTAGCAAAATAAATCTGGTCCAGAACTTAGGGAAATGGCAAGTTTGGATAAATAATTCCTGCATAGTTTGAATTTTATTAAAAAACAGAAGGTTTTGGAAACATAAACTTTCAAACTTAGTATTGCAATGTAACTTGTGAAATTCCACCTATAACGTCACATGTCTGAGTAATGATGGGCAGTTCTTGGCCTATGCAAGTCCAAAAATTTTAACCAGGATTTCAATATTAATAATCTAAGATTTTATAAATTATTAAGGACTTGACACAAGTTGAGGCATGGATGGTGTTCTATATTTATAATTTAATTGAGTAGAAACCTCACAGACAATAAAAAGAAATCTGTAACTTAGTATGTGAAACATTATAGATTGTACACATAGTTGACTGAAATTATCCAATTACTTGAAATTTCTGTATTTAAGAACATTTTGTGAGAGCACAATTCATTTTCCTAGCAAATCCAGGGCATATGATCTAATTTATAAATTTTAAATTTTGCTAATATTAGTTTTAACTATGTTGTTTTGCTAAGTATAGATTAATGATACCATCAATTAATGGTCAGCATATTTTGCAAATCAATGAATTAACCAAAATTGAAATTTCTCATTTTCCTGGTAATAATTCTAAATAAGAATTATTAAACCTGAGGAGAATCTATATTCCTTAAGGAATAAAGAATCGTGACTTACAACATTCCTACACATTGATCATTTCAGTTATTTTCATAACTCAGGTAGAAATTAACTAAGGCACACACCATAGTTTTACATTTAAAAATAAGAAGCTATATCATTGACACATTAATTAGCATATTCAAACTAGAATAATAAATTATAAATAATAAATAATATTTGGGGGCAGGTGTGATGTTTCACGAGTGAAATCGTAGCACTCTGGGAGGCTGAAGCAGGTGGATCCCTTGAATTCCAGATTTCCAGACCAGCCTGAGCAAGAGTGAGACCCCAGCTACATTTAAAATAGAAAAACTAGCAAGTAGGAGGATGATATGAGCCAGCGAGCTATGCTGATGCCAAGATACTGCAACAACAGAGTGAGACCCTGTCTCAAAAAGAAAAAAACAAACAAATAAACAAAAAAAAAATGAAAGAATGAAAATGAAAAACAAACTCTTTTCACAACTGCCCATGGACATGCATGTCTCAAAGTATTTTATATTAGGAAGTGATAGGAATTTTAAACCACTAGAAATAAAGAATTTAGAAATTGTTCTAAAAATGACTAAGTCAATAAAATACAAACAGACTTTCGTAAAAAAATTATTTTGAACTTTTTGAAATAATAATCTTATTTTGGCTCCACATCTTATTACCTGAGTAAATCCAGATTGACTCTTAGCTGAATTGTTTTTAGCCATAGAACAAAATATGTTTTGATAACATACAGTGAACAAAAATGTCACTTTGGAAATAAAAAAGCCAAAAAATATCTTAATAGCAGTTATAATGAAGTCATTTAAATAGCGACCAGATAAATTTTTACGATATTTGCCTTTTAATTCTTCATTCCTGCTTTGAAATTATAATGTATTTGGGTATAAATCCTTAGTAAAATAATCATCACCATCATCATCATCACATTGATATTTCTGCCTTTGTCTTTTTTAAAAGGCAGACTGTCCAGAAAATAGTTGTCACTACATAAAGTAAGGGAGATATTATGAAGCTAGTTTACATTTACATCAGCATTATAATAGCTTTGATGACATTTTTTTCTTATTTTGTAACTTGTGCTATAATCTTTTCTTTTTCTTTTTTTTTATTTTATTGTTTTTATTTATTAAATCTTAGCTGTGTACAATAGTGTAATCAAGGGGTACAATGTGTTGGTTTCATATACAATCTTAACTATTTTCATCAAACTGATTAACATAGCCTTCCTGGCATTTTCTCAGTTATTATATGAAGACATTTGTATTCTGCATTTAGTAAGGTTCTCCTGGACCCTTCTAAGATGCACCATAGGTGTGGCCCCACCAATGACCCTCCCTCCACCCCAACTTCCCCTCTCCCCTCCCTACCCTTGCCCCTTTCCCCATATTCTTGTTCTATAGTTGGGTTATACCCTTCATACGACAGCTATAAATTAGCTTAATAGTAGGGCTGAGTACATTGGATACTTTTTCTTCCATTCTTGAGCTACTTTGCTAAGAAGAATATGTTCCAACTCCATCCATGTAAACAAGAAAGAGGTAAAGTCTCCATCTTGCTTCTATAGAAATTAGTAAGATATAAATAAATATCTTGTAAATTAGTCTTAATACATTTATAATAAATATCTTAAAAATTAGTAAGATATAAATAAATATCAGAAATAAATGCAGGCTTCATGCAAAGTATGCTAAACTCTAAATGTGTCTATGACCGAGATGGCCTTCAGGTTCCTTCCAGTATGGCTAAATCTTAGGGGCTTTCTTGCCTCCAGGTAAATGTTTTTAAACCTTTTTTATCTCAGGGTACACTTGAAACTATAGGTCCACTTTTATGGCGCCTTTAAATTATATTGATCAAAAATAAAAATATAAAAAGAATACACTTACCTGTGCTTTGCATTTCTTTCAAAAATAATTTGACAAGGGTGGCGCCTGTGGCTCAGTGAGTAGGGCGCCAGCCCCATATGCCGGAGGTGGCAGGTTCAAACCCAGCCCCAGCCAAAAACTGCAAAAAAAAAAAAAAATAATAATAATAATAATAATTTGACAAATGATCTTTAAAAATTTTTCACAGCTCACTGGTTGAAAATTATTGTTCTAGGCCCTCCACTTCCCTCTTGGCAAGTGACCTTGGCAGCCTTCTGGTGACCTAACCTCATAGTTCTCCTTCCCTTTTGTTAGGGTTAGGGGATTTACTTTGTAATGTGATTTCTTTCTCCCTCTCTCTCTCTCTGACATGTAAATATTTTCAAATAATTCCTCCCAATTTTACAACTCAGCATTGCCTTTCCCAAGGACCTGAGGGTCATCTCTTTATTCATCATCATACTCGAGGATCATCATACCATGATCAAGGAAGACATCCCCCAGTTCTGCTGGAGGGCACCTCCCTCTAAGCCCAAAAGTATTTCTTGTCATAAGAATGAGAAACTTTGGTATAATACATTTAGTTAACACAGGTGGTCACCTCAATTACCAAATGCATGTGGGATGAACCATTTGTGACAAATGGTGCTGTCAAATCCTCTTACTTGAGGACTACTTAGTGTATATCTTGAGACTGTGCATGTAATCAGGTGTATCTGTTCAGCTATATAAAAGTGTGAGCTCCCTTTCTATCTTTGTAATCACTTAGCAGATTGCCTGTAATGTGCACCACATTCTGATTTAACTTTTATTCAATAAAAATTTACTTTCTCTTCTAACTTTCAGGAGAGTTTTTCTAGGTCATGAGAAAATTGTGTTTTTAGTTATACCTGACAGGGATAGATGTCTGGCAGTTCCTGAATTTAGCAGACCAGCTGAAGTTCTCTGGCCATAAAACAGTCTGATAAGAGACACTGCACCATAAAGTGTGTCTCCCTGGGTTTCCATTCTTAGGGAATATTAGCTGGATGGACACCCTCTCTAAACTCAAGAGGTTACTGTGCAATAAGTGCAGGAAATAAGGGTTTTAAAATTCTGTCAGGATCACTGTAAGATTGTATCAATAATATATGGCATCAAAAACCTAAGTAACAGACAGAAAGGGAGATTCTTTAAGATAAAAATAAAAGGTATTTATTCAGGAGTATGATGAGAATTTGCGTACCACAGCAAGCTATGTGAGCCTTCAAAGAAGTAGAGGCAAGTACAAGTTTTTAAAGGTAATATGAGGAAGATTTCATAATTTTTTAGAAATAACTATCCTTGGCTATAAGAGTCATAACAAGGGTGGTGAGAATTCAAGGTTGGACAAGCAGGTGCTGGGCTGATGTCACACAGTAGTAACTTTTTGTAAGTTTGTTGCCACCTTATGCAAAGTTGTGTTTTTTAATCTTGTGGTAGTACTTGCTATTGGGCCTACATGCATGAGAACCCTCCTTCCCAGGCTCCATTTGTTAGGGTTTTAACACAAATGGTTTCATTTTGATTTTGACAACTTTCCCATTGTTCTCATTTGATTAATATCTTTCTTTGAAAGCAACATTGATCAATTATTTTTTAGTTAGATGTTGCTTGTCCCTTGGTGCTCTAAAGGACACATGAGTATCCTGATTTGGTACTGTCTGGTCTGATCCCAACTTGCAGGAAAGTGATTAGTGACTAGCAGTCAGTGTCAAAATCCTTTTAGTCACATTTGAGCAACAAGGGAGGTTTGGAATTCTCAGGATAAGTCTACCTGAACTCACTGTTAAATTCAATTTTACTGATCTATGGGCATTGACTATCTTCTCAAAGTGCTGGCCCAGTACTATTCTTTAAGGAATTTTGTACTTATGCTGAAATTTGATGAACAATAGGTGCAAAGTTTGAAAAGAAAAAATGAAAAGTGGGTGGTGCCTGTGGCTCAAAGGTGTAGGGTGCCAGCCCCATATACTGAAGACCATGGGTTCAAATCCAGCCCTGGCCAAAAACTGCTAAAAAAAAAGAAAGAAAGAAAGACAAATGAAAAGTAAGGTTACTATCATAATGTCTGCATAATAATATCATAAAGTCTGCATAGCAGTTTTGAGCATGGAAGCTAGGTTTAAAGGTAACCAATTGAATCAATTAAATGACTAAAGGGAATTAGCTGAGACATGTTGTTACTGTGTGTTACATTATTTTGTGCATTTGGGTCTCAACTTCTCTAGGAAATTTAACTAGGTACAGTATGTTGTATTAACAATAGCATAGACCATTTATTATTTGACCAATAGATAATCTATACAATTTTATCATGCATGTCTAAATTGAATTAAAAGAGAGAGCAATGGTGGTTTTAGGGTTAGTGCCAACGTTATCCACTAGGGGTCTAAAGGATCTCTTAGGCCAGGTTATGTTAAGTTACCAGCAAAAGCAGATTGTGAAATTTTAATTATACCATTGTCCTGCCAAGTTAAAAAGGGAAGCATACGAAAGGAAATATTAAGAAGGGTAAGAGTTTCATTATGATGAGAGATCGTATTCTAGAATCTTGGGAAATGCCACCCATAGCATGAAGCTGCCAACTTTTATGCAGGTTTGCAGTCTGAACATCTCTGATCATAGCTCTGGGAAGTCCAGTGGACTTCCTATGTGTCCCATTCATTAAGCATAAGGCTTGTCCCTTAAAATTGACTTAGTTTTAATTTATAGGGCTTCCAGGAAGGAAAGCTGGATAAGAGAAAATCAGAATGATTTAGGACCCTGTCCTGTCTACAGGTAGGCAACAAGAAATCAAAAACTAGGCATAGGGCCACAATCTAATAATAGAAGTATTATAAATGTATTTTTAGAAACATAACTTTTTCTCTCTACAGTTCTCTTAATTTCTACTAAAGATAATCAGAATAAGACAAATTGATTTGTAAAATTAGTTTAGTTTCATCAAACTTTACCTGATTATATACATGCAGCAAGAATATCAATTAGTCACATAATAACCTCAGATTTGGCTTGTCCGAAGGTAATGAGTGATTGCAATTGATTATTCATGGTCAGTTATAGTTCAAACTCTTTATTCTCCTTTTTGTCCCCTTCTCACTATTGCACTTAACTAGTCTTTAAAAAAATAAAAAAGAAAAGAAATCTCAGATTTAAAATCTTGCAGGGTTAAAAAGCCAGACCAAGGCAGATTTTAGATTTCACCCATAGTATTGAGGTTCCTTGTCCATCCAGGCAGTGACAGTTTTTACTCATTCGTTGTAAGGCTGAGAACTTTTGACTCCAAGGGTTCTATGCAAATTCTTGAATATGACACATCTCTTAAGACTTGGTAATATAACCAATGTTTCTAATTATGTTCTGTTATAGAAAGAACAAATTCTCATTAAACTTATTTCATTAATCTTATTGCCTTAAAAATAAGAATACACTTGAGATAGTTCCTGAATTTTGGAGAGATAAAGTAGGAGTAAATATTTCAATTTTTGTTTGCAAAAGTGTATTTTACCAAACTGTTATAAACTATAAAAGCTTAAGAGAAAAAGTTTTCCTAAATCTGAAAAACAACATATTTGGGCAAAGAATCTACAATGTTTCAAATAAAAGTCATAAAATTATCTTTTTTCAGTTATTCAATCTTATGTAATTTTTTGTTTTATTTGATCTTGATTAGCAGTTTTGTAAATCCATCAATTCGTTCATTAGAATTCTAGAAAAGTTTTACTTAGTGCATTGATTTTAAAGTTGTTAAAATTTTATAATTAACAGTGTCTGTGAGAGTCTTTTCCATGAAAAGCAATTTTGGACTCTAGGTAATTGCAAATAGTTTTAGAAACAAAATTAAAATAATAACTGTGATTGACAAAACCTTAGGTTGACTATGGTTAGAAATCTAATGAGAGTTTATAATTGACAAAGAAATGACAAAGAAATTGACAAAGAAAGTAGTTATTTCTTTTATATACATCATTTTAAGATAAAAGGAACCATTATAATGTCACATTCACACCTTTACAAATTGTATATAATCTTTAGAATATTAACATTAATAACATGTCCATATAAATATAACTTGAAGTTTAGCATCACTTTGTTATTTGACAATGTTTCCCATATTAGTTACCAAACACGTTTAACCAGTTAGCATCTCTACATGATAAGAAACATATCCTTTAAGACTCTATAGCGGCTCAGCTGAAAAATCCAAAAATTAACTCTAGGTCAGAAAAACTAAATTTAGAACTTTAATCCTAGAGAAGCATTTCAATGCTGTCAAAAAATTTCAAACTTCTGAACACTTAGCCGGGCAAGGTGGTGCACACCTGTAGTCTCAGCTACTTGGGAGGCTAAAGTGCTTTAACCAGGGGGGTGAGGGTGCTGTGAGCTATTCTGATGCCCCTGTACTCTAGTCAGGGTGGCAGAGAGAGACTATGTCTCAAAAAAATTATAAAACACACACATACACACAACAAAAATAAAACACTTGAACAAAGTAAAATCATATGCCATTTGAAATAGCAGTCATTCATCTAAAAAGAGTGACAATTAAAATATTTCAAAGGCAATATAGAAAGTTACATGAATAATGAGACCAGAGAGAAATGTGGCAGAAATAGAAACTGTAAACAGAAATAAACTGAAGTTCAGAAGATGTTTAAAAGTTTAAAGACACAAACTTTTGAATGAGAAGCAAAAAAACCTCTGCTTTATTATTATTATTATTAAATTATTATTTATAATAATTTATTATTATTTTTAACTAAGAATAGAACAGTACTTCATGGAAACTTTGTCTTAACATAAGGGAGACAATTTAGTTCTCTATCTATCCATCTATCAGTCATATGACATATATATACACACCCACATATTTGTATATACAGACAAATACATAAACCTTGATCTTTAGAAAGACTTATAAACTCATTCTAACTTCACTCTTAACTTGATCACACAAAAAATGTCTCTCCTAAGTTCATCCTTTACAAATCTTCTACAACTTGTTTAGATCTTCTGCAGTCTACCCTGAACTTCAGCTTTGTTCTATATTCCCTTTTTCTTAACCATTTTACTTTAGGACAAAAATCTACTTTGATTCTCTTTGTAATTCTGACCACTCCAGAGTGTCACCTGCCTGGCCGTGTCAACTGTGAGCCAGGGGCTGCAGGCCCAGGAAGCCCCGAAGCTCAGTCCTCAAAGATGATAGTGGAGAGAACCGAGGGACCCAGCCGCCAAAAGGAGGCTCACGGGCTCGGCGAGGGCTTTGAAACTTCAAGTCGAGATTTTGGCTTTAGTCACTGCCCAGCAGAAAATTTGATAGAGTGCAAGTGGGCCACCTGATGACACAGGAATATATTAAATGCTTCAAGAACAAGTCAGTACATATTTGTGTGCGGCCTCCTTTAGAAAGAAATACCCAGAGCGATGAGGTTTGACTCCCGAAGAGTCTCACCTGGGAGAGCTCAATGTCATGACGGAAAATCAGTGCCCTCCGGGTGTAACGGTGCTGTGCAGTGATGAAGTGATGGGTTTAGGGAATAAATATACAGCCAAACATACTGAATATCCTGTTATCCTGTAAGATAAAGAACGACAGCGAATTACAGAGCTTTTAAAAAAGGAACTCTCAAATTCTCAAAAAGCTGAAGGCAGTAAAGTGCCTAAGTACATTAAGAAGACTGCCACAAAAGCAGCTGAATTTTTTTTTAATAATTTTATTGAATCATAATTATGTACATTGGTGCAATCACAGGGCACGATTCATATACATTCAGAAATATTTTGATCATACTGTTACAGATATCCTTCATGGCATTTCCTTGATCACTATATAA
>CAUYON010118030.1:0-10715 GCA_963573935.1 Arctocebus calabarensis
TTTTTTTTGAGACAGAGCCTCAAGCTGTCACCCTGGATAGAGTGCCATGGCATCACAGCTCATAGCAACCTCCAATTCCTGGGCTCAAGTGAGTCTCTTGCCTCTGCCTCCCAAGTAGCTTGGACTACAGGCGCCCGCCACAAAGCCCGGCCATTTTTTGGTTGCAGCCGTCATTGTTGTTTGGCGGGTCCTGGGGCTGGATTCAAACCCGCCAGCTCAGGTGTACATGGCTGGCGCCTTAGCCCATTGAGCCACAGGCGCCAAGCCGGCCTAATATTTCTTATAACAAGAGGGACTTTGCTTCCAGGAAGTCATTTTCTCTGAGGAAGGCCCAGAGCTCCTGTTCCAAGAGCTGGGTTGGTTCCATCTGCTTTCCCACTGCTACAGGGAGCCACCTCTCCCAGTCCCCTACAGTCTTGGCCTGATGGAGAGCTCATTCTCATATCTCTGGATATGTACCTGTTGGGCAGAGGGGGACAACAAAAGGGAAGGACTTAGATGGAGGGGACCTGGGGGCTTGGAGGCCCAGCTTAGTTAAGAGTCTATTTCTGTCCCACTGCCCCCAAACCAAGTTAAGGAGGTCAGCATGGCCCACTGTATTGGAGCCACATGGACTAGGCTGGGCAGCATTGCCCACTCTTCCTCTTACTAGCTGAATGACCTTGACCTTGGCAAAGTTACTTAACATCTTTGAGGTTTAACTTGGGCCTCTAATAAAGGGCAGCGATGACCCTCACTGTGCCGGGTGTGGGAGCATTTAAATGGGAAACTGTATGACAGGCAGAAACCCAGGGTCTTGTGGTTGCCAGATCTAAATACTTGGGCTTGATGGTTGTAATTCCCAGCTCTCCTCTGGGCGGTTGATGTTGGCCTCACCCTCCCTTCTCCCTCCATCTGGAATTGGGCGGGTACATCTGGCTCTGCGTGAGGCAGCTGTCAGGGACGCCCCATTTGGTTTGCTGCAGAAACACTCAGGCTGTCCTGGCCCACTCCTGTGAGAAGGGGTGGGGGTGAAGGATGCAGAAGTACCTGGCTCGGATTCTGGAAAAATCCCACCAGTCAGTCCCACTCTCCATGAGTGAAAAAGAAGAAAAAGTGAGGAGCGACACCAGGGGTTCTTACCTGAAAAGAGACAGACCGGATGTTTGTCAGCTGGCCCCCCCCAGGCCTGGCATAGTGGACGCAGGCTGAATGAATGATGGGGTTCCAAGACCTTGGGGAGCCGACGCTTCTCCACCCTCCCCCTAGCTCCTTCCAAGCTTAACTGGAATTCCACCACCAGGGAGTCACCCTTTGTTTCCTGTTAAACTGCAGGTGCTCTGGGGGGATAAGATGTCCGGTCTCTGTGGCTCAGCTGACTGACATGGGGTGTCCGGTCCTGGGGTGGGGCTTCCTGAGCAAGGGCCTGGGCTGGGATGGAGGGAGGCAGTTGGGATTCTGCTCCTGCATCCTCCTTCCTGTGTCCTCTCACCAGCCCCCATGTTCTCACCCTCCTCCCCAGGATGAAGAATGGGGCAGAGGAAGGCAGTAGCCTCCTTTGCTTAGCTCCTGGCCAGCCTGGGGAGGACAGTGGGAGACAGTGGGCTCACTTGGCTTGAGTCTTGGCCCTGCCCTTAATCACTGAGTGACCTTGGAGTAGTTTCTTTCTTTTTTTTGTTTATATTTTTTCTTTCTTATTTTTTGAGACAGAGTCTCAAGCTGTCATCCTTGGTAGAGTGCTGTGGTATCACAGCTTACAGCAACCTCAAACTCTCAAGCTTAAGCGATTCTCTGGCCTCAGCCTCCCAAGTAGCTGGGACTACAGGCGCTCACCACAACACCCAGCTATTTTTTGGTTGTAATTGTCATTGTTGTTTGGCGGGCCAGAGCTGGATTCAAACCCACCAGCTCCAGGCTATGTGGCTGCCACCCTAGCCACTTGAGCAACAGGCGCCAAGCCTTTCTTTTTTATTTTATTTATTGATTTTTGAGACAGTCTCAAACTGTCGCCCTGGGTAGAGTACTTTGGCAGCACAGCTCACAGCAACCTCAAACTCTTGGGTATAAGCGATTCTCTTGCCTCAGCCTTCTGAGTAGGTGAGACTATAGGCGCCAGACACAATGCCCAGCTATTTTTTGTTGCAGTTTGGCTGGTGCCTGGTTCGAACCTGCCACCCTTGGCATATGGGGCCAGAGCTTTCTGAGCCACAGGCACCACCTTCTTTTTAATTTTAATTAAAAACAAACTTAAAAAAAAATTTTTTTGGCTCGGCGCCTGTGGCTCAATGAGCTAGGGCACCAGCCACGTACACCTGAGCTGGCCGGTTCAAATCCAGCCCTCGCCAAACAATGACAGCTGCAACCAAGAAATGGCCAGGCGTTGTGAAGTCCCAGCTACTTGGGAGGCAGAGGCAAGAGACTCGCCTGAGCCCGGGAATTGAAGGTTGCTGTGAGCCGTGATGTCACAGCACTCTACCCAGGGTGACAGCTTGAGGCTCTGTCTCCAAAAAAAAAAAAAAAAACCACATGTGATTAGTAGCTACCTTATTAGACAGCATAGATGTACCTTTGAAATCTGATCTGAACATGCACAATGAGCAGTCTTTGGTATTTCAATCTTCACATTAATAAATGAACATTGTGAAGGTGTTTTTAATCTTTCCATGAAGTTAGAGGAAGTCTTTGCACTGGAGTCTTCAGGGCTGCTGGGGTGGTCAGGCGGAAGCCTGACAAGAGGCTCTAGAACTATTACCCCTTACACTGTTTTAGAAAGGTCACTTAACCTGCTGACCTCTTTGGGCATTAGTTTCCCTCTACAAGATGTAAGGATAGAACAGAAGTATCTTACGGCTCTTGTAGATTGATGATACTGAGCTTCCCATCTCCTATCACATCAAGTTTTAAAAGCAAAGCTTAACAATATTCTAGTCTTCCTGCTACATAAGATATTCCAGGCTATCTCTCTTTTTAAAAACGTTAAGATTTATTTTACATATCATAAAAGTCACCCATTTCAAGTGTACAATCAAATGATTTTACGTAACTTTCCTGAGTAGTGCATGTATCAATCAGTTTTAGAACATATTCATTTCTCCCAATAAGATCCCTTATGCCCATTTACTGTTAATCCCCAGTCCTACCCTCAGGTCCAGGCAACCACTAACCTATACATTTCAGGCTATGTAATTTCTGACAAAGGAGAAACAGAGCCTCATTCAGAGAGAAACTAGCCTCAAAGGGGATTTCAAATGGCTGGATGATAAGGATCAGGGCGCCTCTTATAGTATGGATCAAAAACTCTGACATTCCCACTGTAACCCTGTCTGTTGGTTCCTTAGTTGATCTATCCCTAGTAACTTCAGGGTTTCAGCCTCGATGTTTACATGCCATTGCCTATTTCATTATTCAATTAACATTTCATTTAAAAATTATAACTCAAGGTACATTTTAAATGTATTTATAAGAGAAATTTCAATATACAGAGGGTGCCAAAAAATATATACACATTTTAAGAAAGGAAAAACTGTATTAAAATGGTAATATATATACTGATAATGTTTGTTATCTTGTATATTGTATCGTGCATCTCTTATAATTGCAGAAGTCAAACATGACTTGAGTTCTACCCTTTTAATACAGTTTTTCCTTTCTTAAAATGTGTATATATTTTTGGCACCCTCCACATACACCAGCAGTGATTAACTGCTTTGACCTACTCTATTATATCCAAAGAGGTGCTGGTAACTCACCTTAATTTGTATTTGAATCTCAGTATATGCTGTGGTCACAGTCAAAAGCACTTTATTGATATCCAGTGGTCTTAGTTCCCATGACTGGTATGGCATGTTAATGTGAGTATCCTGAATCAAAGTAACAGGGCCAAAGGTTTCTAGGCTGAATGTTATTAGTCTTTCTTCTTGTTCGTAAGATACATTGCTGATGCCATCAGTACTCCAGTGTTGACCTTAAAATAAATAAAGTGACATTAGTTTCATTTTTTTCCTATAAAAAATAAAATGAATGAAACCACCCACAATTGCTATGTGGATAAACTGATCTTTTACATTTGGGGTAGAATCTCAACAAAAGGCCAACTTTGCTGGGAGAGTTCCCCTGCTTACAAGATCAAGTACAAATTCTGCATGGTAGGGAAGACGGGGAAACTTTGACAAAGGAGCTTCGTCTCACTTCTGTGGCTCCATCCCTTGCTGCTGCTCACACCTGTTTTCAGCTCTGCTTTTTCTCCCTTCCCCAACATCATATATCCCTGGACATTTGCATATACAAATCTTTCTTCCTAGACTAATCTTATAAAGAAAACTCTCACCTGTTTAAGCATACAATTAAATTATTTTTTATAAATTTACCCAGTTGTACAATTACCACAATCTAGTTCTAGAACATTTTTATCCCTCCCCCCCCATAAGATTCCTTATATCCTTTTATAGTTAATTCCCATTCCCACCTCCAGCTCCCAGGAACCATTAATATACTTCTAGGATGTAAATCTCTTCACAAATACATAAATGTAAAACAACCTTAAAAGCAAAGCTACACAGCTTTTCTTGTTTCATCACATTTGTTGCATTTAAAAACTATATAGCTTTCGGCTCGGCGCCTGTGGCTCAACGGGCTAAGGCGCCAGCCACGTACACCTGAGCTGACAGGTTCGAGTCCAGCCCGGGCCCGCCAAACAAAAATGACTACTACAACCAAAAAAAAAAAAAAATGGCCGGGCATTGTGGCGGGCGCCTGTAGTCCCAGCTACTTGGGAGGCGGAGGCAGGAGCCTCGCTTGAGCCTAGGAATTGGAGGTTGCTGTGAGCTGTGATTTCACAGCACTCTATCCAGGGTGACAGCTTGAGGCTCTGTCTCAAAAAAAAAAAACAACAAAAAAAAACTATATAGCTTTCATCAAGGATCCCTAAACGGATGCATTAACTAACAAGAATAAGATCTTTCAAAATTCAGTGAATCTACCCCAAAGGAAATATTACTGATTAATAAATCATCAGCTTATATCTTTGTTGATGGTATTTCCAACTTACATTCGAAAAAGCAATAATTTCCCATGTTTCAAGAATCAAAACTTTAAAAAGGCATATAATGGCTAGTTTTCCTCTTTCACATGTTTCCTATTTTGCCTAGTCCTCATCCCCAATACTTATTTGCAATTTATAAATAATTAACATTAAAATTATCAAATATTAATCACCCAAATCCTAAGTATTTGATTATTTCATGAGATGATGGGCTTTTCATTTGCTTGTATTTTATTTGCTATACTACCTTGATATTTCCATTCACTTCATATTTTTGAAATATAATAATATAACCATAAAGTAATTGTTTAGAGACTATGGCAGATATAGACACTTTAGAAATCTATATTACAAAACTCAACAAATTTTAAAACTCCAGCATCTATTTATTCCCATCATGAGCAAACGGAACAAGACTGTAGCTAAAGCATAGAAATATGTAAGATAATGTACTCAGTTTATATATTGCATTTTCTGTTTCAATTTGAAGACTTTATTATTATGCCCCTTCTTATTATATAATTATAACTACTGGTTAAGGCACTGCTGTACCTTCAGCATTCCATCTTACAACCATAGGGTCCTCAAAAAACATTACATTGTCATGAACCTGAAGTGTGACCTCTATAGGTGGGAAAGCGTTCTCTACCTCCAAGTCTTCTGTAGTTTCTGGAGGATACGTGTATTTCTGTAATCCTTCTTTGAGTATCTTTTAAAAATGACCAAAACAACACAAAGTTAAAAGTTGACTGGTAACAGTTAAAAATGTAAACATTATTGATAAACTATATAGATTTTTTAATAAACACTGCAGTTTGCTCTCATTTATCTATAGGTTGACTAACACTATCACAACAAAATTTAAAAAGATAAATGATTGAGGAGAAAAAAGCTAAATTTGAATGTGGTTATGGAACTTCCTATGGGCTGGTTCTCTGCTGGACTTATTCATCATTTTATTCCTCCAAGCAATCCTAAAGGCCTGTACTTAACAAAGACAATAACTAATACTTAGAGTAATTTGCCAAAGATTCAAAAATGACTTTGAGGAGGCACCAGACTCAAAAACAGATTGATGGGACCCCAGAGAAGAAGCATAACAACCTTTGGAAAAGTCCAGAAATGAATGGAGGAAAGTGAACTAAGCAAGCAGCAAATTTTTTCTGGGGTAAGGGAGATCTGTACATTACTTGAATGCAGCAGAGAAGAATTTAGGGAAGGGAGAAGATTAAAAATGTCAGAAAATAGAGGGAAAATCAGATTGGGTAAAATTCTAGAGGAGGTGGGAGGTTTCTGAACAAAGCCTTAAAAAAAGGAGGAAGGTCTCTTTGCTGTAGGAAAGAAAAAATAAGTTTGAAGGAGGATTTCTTCGGTTCAAATGAAGAACATGGAGTGTTCTTGGGACATTCTGATAAAATTCAAGTACAAAAAATCTTTAAATACATCCTTGAAAACTCCACCTCAGGCTGCGACCTACTTATGGACAAAAAAGGATATTAAAATTTTACTAGGAGGGGCAACTAGGGAAAAAATGTCTACCAAGGATCTTTGGGGGACAATAACAAGAAAAAGAAAGTTGATGAATACTTTTCTAATATAAAGAAGTACTAAGGTCCTTAATGGATAGGATTGTGGGTGAGAAAAACCTTCTAATCTGTGTACATGCTACGTGGGAGGGGAGGAGAGAGCAAGAGAGAGAGTGAGAATGCGCGTAAGGATGGCTGGGTATCACAACATAATTGGGCAGGTATAGCGGAATGCTAGACTATCATTTTGAAAGCCAAATTGATATAGGTTTACAATTAATATATATGAATTTCAATTTCAAAACTGATATATTTTTAGATTCTTTTCCTTTAGTATCTGATTCAAATTTTCAATTCTCATACATTTAAGACTATGTAAAATTAGATTTTTTAACCTTTGTGCTTGTTTAATAGTGTTAAAGCTAATTAGAGGTTAGATAATTTGAAATAAAGTAAAAGTTTTGATTCAAGAATCAACCTACTTCCACAATCATCCAGCCCTTTGCTGGTTTACACTGTGGAGGAAGCTCCAAAATATCCAAGTGATATATTCCACCCAGGGTTGTGAACTGGTATAAATCCACCTCCTCATCTTCAGATAAATATGGCTTTTCAATGACATCCTCAATCTGCAACAAGTGGGCTAAAAATAATCAGATTAGACAGTTTCTAAATAGATCATAGCATCTTTGTATTTTCTTAGAAGGAAAATGAAAAAATTCTAATACTGGTAAGGAAGTTTTTATTTAAGTAGCTATTAAAGCTTTTCAAGAAGTGGTTAACTCAGAACTCCTTGTGGAGCTAATCTGAAAGGGGGAATAGGGCTGGGTAAAGGTGGAGTACAGGGGAGGGCTTCATTTTTATTTCATATACCAACATTTTAGAAACTTGCATACAATAAACAATAAGCATGGGTTACTATCAAAAGGAAAACAAAAATATATTTTATAAATGATAAAAATCATGGTTTAACCCCAAATTTGATAACTGACTAATTTCTTAAAATTGGACCTTATGAGGCTAAAAATCTAGAAAAAGTTGTATGGTGAAAAAAATAAATTTTGGCCCATAAATTAAATTAAAGCTGATTTTTTTTTCCAATAAAAGTAGACTCAGCTCCTATAAAAATGGGAAAGAAGGCTTAAAAGTGAAGAAATTGGATTGGATAATCTCTACTGTTAGGAAATTCTATGATTCCATAATTTTCAGTGTACAATCAGAAGGAATATCTGAAGTCCCATATCACAGGGACAATTCCCATCCTTACCAAAATTCTTTCACTGTTGTGTGGTGGATATCAAGGTAGGTCAGACCACTTACAGGTTTTACCCTTTATTAGCTGTGTGACCTTGGGCAAGGTGTGCTAATTAATTTTTCTATTCTCAGTTTCATCTATAAAATAAATCTAATAGTAGTAGCTACCTTATAGAATTTGGGAGAGGAGTAAGTGAACACATGTAAAAATCTTAGAACTAGTGCCAGACACACAGTAAAAACTCAAGAACTGTTAGTATTATTATTTATCATTAGAACTTTCCTCCCCCAGAAAAGCAACTGGGATAATATCGAATTTAACCCATGGAGATCAAGCACTGAAAACTAAATAACCAGACAAATTCCAGTTAAGAAATTGCCTTTCTTTCCCCATGTACATTCAATAAATTGCTATCTTTAATTTTAAATATACTTAGTTAATAATTTACCTAAAAAGAAAGAAACAAAAAGAATATTTCCAAATTTAAATAATTATGTATTATTTAGGGGTCACCAGGTAGAAAAAAAAGACAAAGTAAAGAAGTAGACAAGAGGCATATTATGAAAATATGCTAAGAAATACATGGAAAATAAATTCCTTAGAAGTTGCTAGAGGAAGCACAGTGATAAAGTTAATGGAGAAGTCGTATATATAATGTTGGACAATTAAGTTCCTGAACTCATCCTAGAAAAAGTGCTCCATACCTCGTCACTCACTGTCACTACTCTGAAGTACTCCCTTGGGAGACTAAGTACTAATGCCAGGACCTGGTCCACACCTTCAAAGGGATTTTGGAGCTCTTTTTCTGGAATGGCCATCAGAGCTGCCATACAAGGTCTGACAATTAAATTTATAAACTAATCCTAGAAAAATTTCTTTGCTGGATGGACTAGGCCCTGGAATCAGTGCATAGCTTCCCCAGGGGAGCACTTCAAAGTGCTATTCAGCAATGAGGTATGGAGCACTTTGTCTAGGATGAGTTCATAAACTTAATAGTCCGAACTCATAAATTTCAAAGTAAAAGACTGACAAATTAGACCGCCCTATCACTTTGACATTTCCTAACTATATCCAATTGCTATTTGCCAGAATAAGATTGAATACAAAACCTTGTGAATACTTGTGTTGAGAAATTTTCACTTGTGTATGTGTGCTTGTAAAAGTTCATTACAACATTATTGTGTGTAATAATAAAAAATCAGACGTAACTTGTTTATCAATTGTTTATCAATAATGTTCCATTATTGGATGGAATTATACAGCTTCTTAAAAAAGCAAGGTGATCAATATTCTTACTTAGAATTGTGTTGAATATTATTCATTATGTAGAATATTATGTTCTATGTGTATAACATATTATGTGGAAATAAGTCATTTTTGACAAAAAATCATGTGATATGATTCCATGGTCTTATTAAAAATAGAGAGAAAGACAGTAAATAAAAGACAACTGTTAATCCTGGTTATCTCAGAAAGGTACTATGAAGACTTTTCTCTTTAAATGTATTTCTGCAACATCTGAATTTTCTTTTACAATTCCTTTGCATTTCTTTAGTAAGAAGAAAATCTCAATAAAGTTAAAATACAAAAATGCAATTTAGAATACCTGCTGAAACTGTTTCACTGAGTAATTTCATCTCCAGTCCACTTTTTATGGCTTCAGAATCTTCCTCAACAGAATTCTATAAAAACCACAAAAATAAATGGGTATGGCTGTCACTGTTTGCTTCAGCCCAGAGTCATTCTCTTTATGTTTCAGTTCTCACTTCAGATGTGTACTACCTTAATTCAAGGGTCCCAAACTGACACTTGCTATAGCATAAAACTAGACTCAAAAGCAGTATTTTAAAAATTAATTAAAATGAGAGCACATGTCCACAGAATTACATAAGCGTAGGAGGGGAGCCTGCTCAGATTATCTGCTAAAAAGCTTCAAGTGTAAAATACAGACACTAGTAAACAATGAAGGCTATAAAAGACAATATCTATATTTGTATTTTGGTTTAAGCCAATGGGCATATTTTGCTTAAATTTGATAAACAGCTCTCTGATAGAGTAATTCCAAAGGCTGCTTTGGGGTAAGTAACACAAAGAAATTAAGATGCTCCACATTCTGTGCTGTAGAAGGTATTATTTCATTACACTCTAGTTATAAGAATAGGAGGGGGGGCCATAAAATCTATACATTGTATCTAAGTCTGCCACTAATTTAACCTTCGTGACATTGAGCAAGTCATTTAGCTCTTATCTGCCTCAAATTCCTAATATACCAATAACAATAGATACTTAACTACACATCAGACATACAGCACATCTTGCAAACAATACTAAGATCTAAGAAAACTGAAGCTTCAGGAGATAACTGTTCCAAGGGTCAAATGAAATAAAGGAAGAAAAAGAACTTTGTATACTGTAAATCACTAGATAAATGCAGTGTTGTTATGAAAATTTGAAAATAAAATACCCGGGAATAAACTTAACCAAAGAAGTGAAAGATTTCTAAAATGAAAACTATAAAACAATGATGAATGAAACTGAGGAGGACACGAAAAAATAGATATTCCACGCTGACCAGCGGAAGAATCAATATTGCTAAAATGTCTACAGTACACAAAGCAATCTCCAGATTCAACGCAATCACCATCAAAATACCAATGACATTCTTTATAGAAATAGAAAAAAATTGGGGGGCCATTTTGTGAAGAGACCAAGACAGAGCGGTTGTGGCCGCGTCGTTGACCTCGAGCAGTACTCGGCTTCTCCAGGTAGAATCCGGGAGTAGGAGACTCAGAATCGAATCTCTTCTCCCTCCCCGCTCCTGTTTTTTCACTTTGTGAAGAACCTTATCATCAAACGCAATGGCTAGCAATGTTACCAACAAGACAGACCCTCACTCCATGAACTCCCGTGTATT
>CAUYON010118031.1:0-10167 GCA_963573935.1 Arctocebus calabarensis
CCATTGAGCCACAGGCGCCAAGCCTAAAAACACTTTTTTACTTTTCTGCTTTATAGAAAAAATGGATAGGTTCAGCCACAAATATGTGTTTCACAAATTCATGAAAACTAAAGAGAACATCCATTAAGAAAAAGGACAGATCAAAATTGAAGCTATCTTGAATGCTAAATTCTCAGCATCTCATAGGCTGCTCTGTTTTCCTGATTTGTTTGGTTTCCCAATGGAACTGTGCCCAGTCAAGCATTTTAGCAGTGCTTCAGGAAAGACAAAAATAATAATAAAATCTGAAATCATAGATTCTTAGGGGCTCAGTGTTAGATACAGCCAGACTTTATGAAAATGAACTATTAGTTCACTCTCTCTGTAATTCAATTGTTATTTTTGCTGCGGGAGTTTGTGGTGATGGATGGTTCAGCTTTGTGAATATATGGGTAGAGTAGGGTGGAGAACAGAGAAAAAGGTTTGAGAGTTCAGGTGAGCTTTCCCCTAGGTTGTTTGTTTTTGAATTCACATCAAATCTAGATGTTGGATATGACGAATTTGTCATAGGTTTCAACAAGTAGGGATATTTTTCATAGAAGAAGAAATGCAAACATAGTCTCACTGGCCAGCAGCAGAGAAGGCTGCAGATGGCACCAACAGAGATTCAAGTTTTAGCTGCAAGTTTGGGTGGGGGAAGGTAGCCTCAGTGAGGACACTGGCCCTACAGTTCCACCTAGGTCCAGCAGGTGATGCTCAAGAGCGCTTGGCAGTCTGCCAGGCCCAATACACCAAAAAGCCTTGGATACTAGACTATGAAAGAAGAGTGCAGCTTACACTTTTGCCGCCAGGATGCTCATAATCCAAAACCTTACTTCCACTATCTCAGCAAATCTAAGAAACACACTGCGAAGAGAAATGGCAATCTCAGTATATATTGTACCTTGCATGGGCAGTGCCTGTGGCTCAAAAGAGTAGGGCGCTGGCCCCATATGCTGGAGGTGGCACGTTCAAACCCAGCACCAGCCAAAAACTGCAAAAAAAAAAAAAAAAGATATTGTACTTTGCAGAATTCACAGTACTTTTTCATAAATTATTTTATCTTCAAAACCTGTAACATACATAGGAAAGTGTAACTGTTTGTTTGTTTGTTTATGAGACAGAGTCTCATTCTGTCCCTCTGGGAAAAGTGCCCTGGTGTCATGGCTTAGCGCAACTTCAAACTCCTGGGTTCAAGCAATCCTCATGCCTCAGTCTCCCCAGTAGCGGGGACTATAGATGCCACAATGCCTGGCTAATTCTTCTATTTTCAGTAGAGACAGGTCTTGCTCTTGCTCAGGCTGGTCTCAGAACTCCTGAGCTTGAATAATCCACCTGCCTCGGCCTCCCACGGTGCTGGGATTACAGGTGTGAGCCTCAGTGCTCGATCTGTAACTCAAATTTTTTTAAAAATGAAACTGAGGCAGTTAAAGAGCTGCCTCATGACAGCCAAACATGCCGAGTATCAGGGCTGGAATCCGGCCTTTCTGATTCCAGATCTCAAACTCTTCCACCCTCGTTTGCTTCTCCAGGAACACCGGGGAATACAGCTTCTGGGCAATGTTTCCCCGCCCTTGGCCGCTGGTATCAATACCACCTTCACTCTCATTCCCAAACAAGGGTAGGGCACTCAGCATCCCGGGCTGAGATCGTCTCAGAAACCAAATAAAAGTGGCAAGGGCACAACGTCCTTTTCACTGGTAATCAGTAGGAGACTTAATTCCTTCTTGTTTCTCACCTGTTTCTTCCGCACGTGGATTAACATATGGTAAATAATACTAATAGCAGGGCGGCGCCTGTGGCTCATCGAGTAGGGCGCCGGCCCCATATACCGAAGGTGGCGGGTTCAAACCCGGCCTCAGCCGAACTGCAAAACAGAAAAATAGCCGGGCATTGTGGCGGGCGCCTGTAGTCCCAGCTACTCGGGAGGCTGAGGCAGGAGACTCGCTTAAGCCCAGGGGTTGGAGGTTGCTGTGAGCTGTGATGCCACAGCACTCTACAGAGGGTGATAAAGTGAGACTCTGTCTCTACAAAAAAATAATAAAAATAAAAATAAAAAATACTAATAGCAGTTAACAAACAAAGCCTTAGCTGATTACAGCATGCTGAGCGCTAGACAGTTTTGCTGTGTGGAGTTGTAGGAGACCAGCGTGGCTAGCAGTGTCCAGCCCAAGGGTGAGTGGGGGGTGAGGTTCAGCTCCACCCCCAGTCTCTGTGTCTCGCCCCCTGCACAGGGCACCTTTTTATGATTCTGCGCCTCGATCTTTGCTCCTAAAAGGTAACATCCACCGAGAGGGAGAGCCTTTTGCTAATTCACACAGAGGTGCTCAGGGGCTGGCAGCAACCTGGCCTTGTATTTACAATATCTCATCTACCAATGGAGGGGCAGCGCCTGTGGCTCAAGGAGTAGGGCGCTGGCCCCATATATGGGGCGTGGTGGGTTCAAGCCCAGCCCTGGCTAAAACTGCAAAAAAAAAGAAAAAGAAAAAAACCAACCCCCCTATGGGGCAGACGGCTTATCCTCATCATTTTGTATGTGACCTAAGCAAAGACGTTTGAATGGTTTGGTCAAGGCTTCATAGATGGTAAATAAAAGAGCCGCTCTGCAGAATCCCAGGGGGGTGACCGTAGTATGTCAGTACTGTTCCCACACAGGCAAGACTCAATGGTCAGTGAGTCTTAGAAATTCAGGAAAGGGACCTCAAGATGATCACCAGGAGAAAAATATATATTTAACACTTTTCACTTCCACATCTTAGCCAAGTTTCCTCTGGCACACATTTCACAGGTGATAGGTGCTCACGCTTTTAACACTCCTATTGCCCGAGAGAACTAGGGAAACAAAACTAGGCCGTTTGTAATGTAATAAGGACATTTGACTTAAATTTTTATTTAAAAAATCCAAAAGGATATGAAAAGGTCGAACAAAGACTGGCTTCTTGATTCTGAAGAGTTGGTAAGGGCAGGAACACCAAGCCTTCCCTGCAGACACGCTGGTCCTCGTCCTCCCATCTCCCTAATTAAATACTCAATACAGCTGTTGTCACAGTAACAGCTTGGGTCATGAGGCTGTCACTTTACAATCTGCTTAGGGAGCTGCTTGTAATTCTCACTCCAAGGCATAGTGACAGCTCATTTAGAATCAATCAAACATTTATTAATAGAGAAGGAACCAAGGCGCACAATCTCCTGATTGAAATTCTCTCGTTCCACGGCAAGGGCAAGAGCAGAGAGGAAAATAATTCACGGTGAGGGGGCTGGGAGACTATTGTGCAGGGGAAGGAGTCCACTTTGTAGAAGCCGGACAAACTGAAGGGTCAAAGCCTGGCTGTGCTGTTTTCTAGCTATGCGTTTCAGGCAAGAAATGAAACCCAGCTGAGTTTCAATTTCCTGTAAGAGGTTGTTGTGAGGCTTAAAGATAATGAAAGTAAAAGGCCTGACCCCCAAAAAGGAATTTATAACTAACTACCAGTATAAAAGAGAGAGTTGTAAAATATCCTAGTGAGCTTAGTTGCTATAACACAATACCTTAGGCTGGGTGGCTTAAACAGCAGAAATTTATTTCTTGCAGTTCTGGTAGCTGGGAAGTCCAAGATCAAGGGGCTAGCACATTTGGTGTCTAATAAGGTTACTCTTCTTAGTTAGTAGACAGACCGTCTCTTCACAAGGCAGAAAGACTGAATGTCTCCTTTTAATGGCACTAATCCCATTATGAGGGCACCACCCTCGTGACCCAGTTACTTCCCAACAGCCCCCATCTCCTAATACCATCACATTGGGGGTTAGGATTTCAACATGTGAATTTCGAGGGGACACAAACATTTACTTTACAGCAGGTAGAAAGTGAAGTAAAACAAACCAAAAAACTCACGATTTAAGTTTGCCTACTGAAATGGAATTAAAAGGGGCAGGCTTGCAAAAATAGCAAAAAAATAACAAGAAAATACCTAATCGTACAAGTTCTTAAGAACAGTTAACAGGCAATCTTATAAGTTTTCTTGCTAACCAGTACCCCACCCCATGGGAGTTTTATTTTGCACAACTCCTAAAAGGGGCTGATCAGACAAAAAGAGATGTACACCTTTCTCTTTAGAACTATTTTCTGTGGGCGGCACCTGTGGCTCAAAGGAGTAGGGTGCTGGCCCCATATGCCAGAGGTGGTGGGTTCAAACCCAGCCCCAGCCAAAAACTGCAAAAAAAAAAAAAAGAAAGAAAGAAAACAGTAGAATTATTTTCTGAGAATCTGCTTTTACAGAGATCCTGCGGGAACAACGGGAGAACAGGCAGCAGCCATGTCTTGAGGGCAGAGAGGAAGGGGAGCCCGCACTTAGCCTTTGATATCTTGCCAGCTTGTCTTTGTTATCTACCTGCAGCCAAGAAGAAAGAAAGGAGCAGATGCAGCAGGCTCTGGACTGTAGCCACCTACTTACAACCCTCTCTAAAAACTACAAAACTCTTGACCTCTGGGCTGGCTTTTCTCTTCTCTTTCCTTGGCATGTCACTTGGTCTTCTCCTTGCCTGCTTTTCTCCTTCTCTTTCCCCACTCTCTTTCACTTTCTCACTCCCTCTCTCCTAAGAAGATACAAGGTCTAACAATTAAGTTCAAGATCTAATCCTAGAAAAAGTGCTACCTACCTCATTGCTGAAAATGAGGAAAATCACCTTCAAAGTACTGCCTATGTACTGACTCTAGCACCTAGTCCACCTTCGAAGCAATTTTGGAATGCTTTTTCTGGAATGGCCATCAGAGGAGTCATCACACAGCCCACAAAACACACAACAATAACAAATGCACTCAGCAAGACACCACCACATGTCCACCATCAGCTGTGAGACACTGATATACCAAGGTTCTGAAATCTTACCAAGTTGTTTGCACAGTGCTGCCAATGTAAGGGCACATTGGCAAGTTCAAGAACTTAATTGTCAGACCTTGTATGATGATGACAGCTGGCCATTGTCATGGCCATTGGCCATGTCATGGTCATGTCATTTGACGGCAATTCCAGAAAGAGTTCCCAAACTACTTTGGGCTGGGCACAGTGGCTCATGCCTGTTATCTTAGTACTCTGGGAGGCGGAGGTAGGTGGATTACTTGAGCTCAGGAGTTCAAGACCAGCCTGGGCAAGAGCAAGACCCCATCTCTAAAAATAGCTGGGTGTTGTAGTGAGCACCTGTCGTCCCAGATACTTGGGAGACTAAAGCAAGAGGAGCCCTTGAGCCTAACAGTTTGAGTTTGCTGT
Source organism: Arctocebus calabarensis (assembly GCA_963573935.1). Taxonomy (NCBI): domain Eukaryota; kingdom Metazoa; phylum Chordata; class Mammalia; order Primates; family Lorisidae; genus Arctocebus; species Arctocebus calabarensis. Next base: position 5,262 of record CAUYON010118031.1, read on the forward strand.
GATGTGTGACGCCACAGCACTCAACCCCAGGGCAAATGAGTGAGACTCTGTCTCAAAAAATAAAAAAATAACAAAACTGCTTTGGAGGGTGGACTAGGCACTGATGTTGGTACATACCTTCCCAAGGGGAGTATGGAGTATCTCAAGGGTGATCGTAGTGGTATTCAACAATGAGATAGGTACCAATTGTCTGACTTCCTAAAAGACATGTTTTTACTTTTATCTCCTAGTCTTGGTCTGGAGAAACCTTTCTCAAACTCATGTGCCCTAGCTCATACCCAAACAGGGATTATTTAGACTAGATGCTTCTTTCAAGCAGAAGTACTTTTAAGCACGACATCAGTGGTATAAGTAGAGAACAGGACAAGGCAGACGGCTAAAGAACTTGAAGGAAGAGCTCAAGATCCTGAACTTGGTTTTCTGTTGTGTGCTTTACCAGACACTTGACTAGGGGAATGTCTTGAAGTCTCTACTCTGTTCTTTCGCCCAGTGTGTGTTCTCGTCTTTACGGCATAGGAAATCCTTTTAGAAACCCAACCACAGCCTGTACAATGCCTGGTATCTATCAGGCCTTTGTAACATAGTAGTTAAATACATACATTAATTCATTCAAAGAGTATTCAATGGACCTAATAATCCCATAAGAAGACCAAGACTTTATAAAAAGGGAGAAACTGGTACTAATACCCAGTGACTTCCCTCTATGCCCTAGTTTCTTAGATCTAAATGTGTTAAATATTCTTCCTGGCAAAGGCATTTGGAAAAAAAAAAAAAAGAAAAAGCTGAACTGTCCAGATGGATGTGACATGGGTGACAATCCCCAGAAGTAAAAAACTCAAAGATGGATGAGCAGACCTCCACCATCCAGACTGAGCCAGTGGAGCCTCATCCAACATTTTTTCCATTTGAATTGTTTACAGTCAAAAGGATGACACTGACTCCAGTCTTACTCTAGTTCCCCATGTCCCCTCGGCCAGCTGAAATGGCTGAGGAGGCCGGGGCCAGCACCTTGGGGAATGTAGTGCACCTTGGGGAATGTAGTGCCACTGTGAGCAGAAGCGACCCTAGCTGTGATCTATGTCATTTTCCTTTCCTTATCTCCTCTTTCCTGTAACCTTTTTTCTACCTTTCCTCCCTCTCTTCTTACTTTTTCCTTTTCCTTCTCTTTCATTGCCATTGTTCATAAATTGCTACTTGACATCAGTGTTACTCAGAGCTAAACAACTTGCTGCTTTTTAGCTAAAATAAAGTTACCTTGTCATACTCAGTCCCTGAAGACTCTAACTGTAGGTCCACATTTATCTTACATGATTAATCCATTAAACTCCACTGCGGTGACAGCCATAAATCCCAACATGAGTTTCCCTCCTCCCAAAAATCTATCTGAAATCATCTTGTCCTGCCCCGCCCTTACCCAAGATGACTCTAAGCTCTCTCCTCCAAGACTTCTTTCCCATGGACTTGGCTTTACAGACAGAGCACATGAGCTGCTAGCACCCTAGCATCTGTTTAGAACGATCTCAGTGATGCCTGCTTCACCCTTCGTGAAGGATTCAACTACAACTTGGACTGTGCCTAAAAAAATGCAAATCATGTAACCTAATTGTTTATATCCTCAAATTAATCTGAAATTTAAAAAAAAATGATAACTGATTCACAATCCATCTCTGAAATACGTGCCCATCTTTTCCCCAAGGTATAGCTGCTGGTGACTTTCTCTGCAACTTGCCTGGTAGAAATGTAGTTTCTTGGCCAGATGCAGAGGCTCTCACCTGTAATACCACCACTTCAGTAGGCTGAGGTGAGAGGATTGCTTGAGATCAGGAGTTTGAGACCAACCTGGGCAACATAGCAAGATCCTATTTCTATCTGTATTTTTTTGGAGACAAAGCTTCATTCTGTCACCCTGGGTAGAGTGTCACTTAGTACCCTACAAAACCTGGCCTTCATTTACCCTTCCAGTTGCATTTTCTGGATAAACCATGCCATTCTCCACTACCTCACTGCTTTTATACTTTTTTATACTGCTTTTTATACTTTCCTGTCTCTTTGCCTTTGCTCTCCTTTGCTTATTTTGCCATTGTCTTTTCTCGTGTCTAACTACCAAGTTTGGGAGCCCTCTTTTTAGGTCCTATTCAAATACTCCTCCTGGGCTGGGTATGGTCGCTCACACTTGTAATCTTAGCACTTTGGAAGGAGGATTACTTGAGATTAAGGGTTCAAAATGAGCCTGGGCAAGAAAATAAGTCCTCATCTCTTAAAAAAAAAAAGAAAGAAAGAAGACTGGGCACGGTGGCTCACCCCTGTGGTCCCAGCACTTTGGGAGATCGAGGCAGATGGATTGCCTGAGCTCATGGGTTCGAGACCAGCCTGAGCAAGAGCAAAACAAAAACATGACTCATATTCATCTTTTGTTATTGGTATATATTATTACAATTTTAACATAGTTTTTCCCTTTCTTAAAATATGTGTACATATTTTTTGGCACAATTTGTATATCCCATAATTTATTTTTGCTATATGGGCAAATATATTTTTCTCCTGGTTTTTTGTTGTTGTTGTTGTTGTTTGGTTGTCTTGTTTTTTTGAGACAGAGTGTCACTTGGTCATCCTCAGTAGAGTGCCACAGCATCATAGCTCACAGCAAACTCATGGGCTCAAGAGATTCCCTTGCCTCAACCTCCCAAGTAGCTAGGACTACAGGCGCCCCCCACAATGCCCAGCTGTGTTTAGAGACAGGGTCTCACTCTAGGTCAGGCTGGTCTTGAACCTGTGAACTTAGGCAATACCTCCACCTCAGCCTCCCAAGTTGGCAGGAGCCACTGTGCCCAACCTCTCTCCTTGTTTATTTTACGAAAATATTTTTTAAGAAAATGGACTTAAGTTCAGGTAGATGTTCCTTGAACTTACACACATCATCTTCTTTAAGACCATCTAATTCTTCCCTTCTTTTTTTTTTTTTTTTTTTTTTGTAGAGACAGAGTCTCACTTTGTCACTCTGGGTAGAGTGCCGTGGCGTCACACTGCTCACAGCAACCTCCAGCTCTTGGGCTTAAGCGATTCTCTTGCCTCAGCCTCCTGAGTAGCTGGGACTACAGGCACCCGCCACAGCGCCCGGCTATCCAACAACAAATAATTTTATAGTGCAAGTCTGTCCCACGCAATTTTGGGGATGTACTCACATTAAACCATTATTATTTACCTGAAATTCCAATTTACTGGGGATTTCAGTGTTTTCATTTATTAAATCTGGCAGCCCACTCCTGAGGTAATTTGACAGACAATAGAGAGAGAATATTCTGGGCTGAGGGAACAGAATGTGGAAAGGTGAGCAGGGGAGAAAGTTAACTGCCACTGTTGCTCTGAGCCTTGGTTTCTGAGAAGTATTCGAGAGGAATGGAAGGAGAGCTTGGCCTACCAAAAAGCAACTCTAGAGGGCCTATAAGAATATAGGTATGAGATTACCTAGATAACCAATTACCAGTAGAAAGAAACAATAATCAATGACCAATAGAAAAGAACAATAATGCTTGGCAATACAAGAAGAATGATGGAAGACTTATAACCTATTTCGAAGAAGTATTTATACATCCACCCTGACCTCGTGGATGTCTCTCTCACCTTCTCCATCATGAGAGGGACCCACTTCCAATCTCTTTGGAAGTGCTCTAAACTTTCTCCTTGTTACACTGAAACTTGTGCAGGTTACTTTTGTTCTCTGTTCACCCTGCCTGTGCTGCTCCAGGTTTATTTCCAGTTTCCATTTGTTCTTACAATTACTGCCGTGCCTTGGTTGAACTTTCTTAGCTCAGCCAAGTAATTGAAGCAGGCCAACTGGGTCCCAGTTTCCTGACCCCCAATAGTTCTATATAGCATTCTTTCCTCCAGGTATAAGGCAGGAGTGAAGACCTATAACCTGACAATGTAAAGGAAGCCATTCTCTTTAAAACAAATTAAAGAGGCTTATTCTGAGCCAAAGCTGAGGACTAGGACCTGGAGCCACACGCAAGAAGACTTGAACAAGTGGACTCATGATGGTGGGATTAGTTTGGTTTTACAGATTCAGAGAGACAAGAATTACAGGTAAAGTCATCAGTCAATACCTAGAAAGCTTACATTGGTTTGGCCTGAAAAAGTTGGACATCTCAAGGCGGGGGTTACAAGTTATGGATGGGTTTAAAGATTCTTTAGCTGGCAACAGAGTTAGGCTTTGTCTAATAGACCAGGAATCAGTGAAAAAAATACTTGAGTTAAGGTAAAGGATGGGGTGGTGCCTATGGCTCTGTGGGTAGGCACTGAAGGTGGCGGGATCAAACCTGTCCCCAGGGCGGCTCCTGTGGCTCAGCGAGTAGGGCGCCGGCCCCATATACCAGTGGCGGGTTCAAGCCCGGCCGTGGCCGAACTGCAAAAAACAAAAAAATAGCAGGGCTCTGTGGCGGGCGCCTGTAGTCCCAGCTACTAGGGAGGCTGAGGCAAGAGAATCGCTTAAGCCCAAGAGCTGGAGGTTGCTGTGAGCAGTGTGACACCACCGCACTCTACCCAGGGCAATAAAGTGAGACTCTGTCTCTACAAAAAAAAAATAATAAAAAAAATAATAAAATATGTTGTATGTATACTATGAAATACTGTTCAGTCATGAAAAAGACAGTGACTTTACACCTTTTGTATTAACCTGGATAGAGTTGAAGAACATTCTCCTTAATAAAGACAAGAATGGAAAAGCAAATATCCAAAGTACTCAACACTAATAAGAAACCAATAGAAAAACAACTACACACCCACATGAAAGAAAGCCACAATTCAAGTCAAGTAGGGGAGGTGTGAGGGGTGAGTGGTGAGCAGAGGAGGTGAGGGTTGGGTAAGCTCTCACCTAATGGTCATAATGTAAGGCACACCTCCTGGGTGA
>CAUYON010118032.1:0-49090 GCA_963573935.1 Arctocebus calabarensis
TTGAAAAGCCACGTAGATCTTTGACTTCCTAAAAACTTAACTACTAGTAGCCTATTATTGACTGGAAGACCTACTGATAACACAGTCAATGAACACATATGTTGCATATGTTCTTTATACTAAACTCTTATGATAAAGTAAGCTATAGAGAAGAACATGTTGTTTAATAAAGCATAAGAAAAAGAAATATGTTTGCTACATATTAAGTGGAAGTGGATATTCATAAAAATATTTACCCTCACTGTCTTCACATTGAGTAAACTGAGGCAGAGGAGAAAAATTGGGGTTAGCTGTGCTGTAGTTAGTCTTACAGAGTCACAGAGGAGGAGGAGATCTGATGGGAGGCCAGAGAGGCAGGCACACTCCCTACAACTTTTATTGGGAAAAAAATCCACATGTAAGTGGACCTTCTAACAATCATGGTTTTTATTTTCTTAAAATTTGGGAGGAGAAAATGCTTGCTTCTTTAAAATCATAATCAGAACTGATTCAGAGAAAATGTGCAATGTCAGGGTAACAATATCATAATTCAAGCATTTCACTTCCGAAAAGGTATCACCTGTCATCCAGTTCATTCTCTCTGTAATCTAATACTAACAACTCTTCTACTTTAACAGATTTACAAAGTATATATCCTACCACTTCACCATCCCCTACCTTCCTAATGCCGTGGCCCTTTAATACGGTTCCTGTGGCTAGTAACCCACAGGTTGAGAACTGCTGTCCTATACCCTTCCTATCCTCACGCTCTTCCTTCTCTGAGGTTCAACATTATAATTACTCCCTTGCATATATTCTCAATTTTCTTGCTCTGCTCTTCCTTTATAAAAATCACCCGATAAAACCCCAACCCTGGTTAAATACACCTATATCTACTCTTCGCCAACACCTGCCCAGCTAACCATGCCAAGGGGTCTCATTCCCAATTAACAACCAAAATAGCCTCTAGAGCAGTGGTTCTCTGCCTGTGAGTCATGACCCACAGGAACTGTATTAAAGGGCCGCGGAATTAGGAAGGTTGAAAACCACTGATTTAGGGTACTGACTTTTTTTTTTTTTTTTAATATGGACCGCTTCACAAATTTGCATGTCATCCTTGCACAGGGGCCATGCTAATCTTCTCTGTATCATTCCAATTTTATTATATGTGCCGCTGAAGCAAGCACTAGGGCACTGATTTTCAACCAGTGCACCACAGCACACCCGTGTGCCATGAGAGGATCTTAGGTGTGCCTTGAAAATTTTTAAAGATCATTAATTATTTTCAAAAGAAGTTCAAAGCACAGCAAGTACGTTCTTTTTTTTTTTTTTTTTTTGATGAATATAATTTAAGAGTGCCACAGAAGTTTAACTATAGGTTAAAGTGTGCCATGAGATAAAACAGGTTGAAAAACACTGTTGTAGTAGACCCACAGTATTGATAAGCAATATGACTGCAGTTACCTAGTCCAGTTCTTCTCAAACTTGATTGTGCATACAGATCAACTGGGGATCTTATAAAAAGGTATATTCTGGTCCAGCAGAGCTGGACGCCTCTATTTCTGATAACTCCCAGGTGATACCAGGCTGCCAGTCTGTGGAGCAATAAGGTCCAAGACAACTATTTTGCATCTACTCCCTCTTCAAACCTCTAACGCTCTCAGGTGATGGACTTGCTTCATATTTTACCAAGAAAAGGGACTCAATTCAGACATCCCACATACTCCCAACACATCTACCTACTCACAGGCACCCATGGCTATATCACCTTCCTTCCCCTTTATCAAAGATGAATCATGAGTATACATGAGCCTAACCCCCACCTAAATCTCATTCCTCAAGGATATTGTGCAAGCAATTGTCTTTTCTCTCACAAATTTCAATGTGTCCCTCAATTTTGGATCACTTCCATCCAAATACAAATATATTATAATTTCCCTCAACTTAATAAATTCTTATCCTCTACAACCCATTCTTAACTCCCCTTGTAAATGTCTCCAGGTGCCCATCCCCCCACCCTGTCTTCAATGTCTCTTCCCTCATTCTTTTTTTTTTTTTTTGCAGTTTTTGGCCGGGGCTGGGTTTGAACCCTCCACGTCTGGTCTATGGGGCCGGCGCCCTACTCCTTTGAGCAACAGGCGCCGCCCCCCCTCATTCTTTTTAACCTAATCAAATCAACTTTGCCTCTCCCCACTCTGCCAAAATTTACCATGTTGCTAAATCTCATTTTATCTGATCTGTGATATTTCACAGAGACATCGCCCCTCCTCCTTGAAGTGCTTCCTTCAATAAAATTCTAGAACATCAAGTTCTCTTCATTTTCTCCTACTCCACTGGCCATTTCTCTTCATCTCCCTGAAGTTTCGTCCTCTTCTCCCTGAGAATGAAGTACTTCAGGGTTCACTCCTCAAAACTTTTCCCTCTCCCTCTTTTTCCTCTTCTTTCTTTCTTCTTTCCACCCCCCATATCCAGTATCAGAAAATCTTGAGAGTTCAGCCTTCCAAACACATCAAAACACATCCAGAATCTGATTACTTCTTATCACCTCCTGCTACTTCTACCCTTGTTCAAGCCACCACTTTTCCCTTCTAATCTCCTAACTTGTCTCCCTGCTTCTGCCCATAGTACTGACAAACTATTCTGAAAAGAGCACTTAGAATTTATGCATTTAAAATTTAAGTCAGACCATGTCACTTTTCTATTCAAAACCCTCCACTGACTTCCAAATTCATTCAGAATAAAAGACAGGGTCAACTGATCTATTCCTCTGATTTGACATCTTTCTACTCTGTTTCCATTAATCCTTTAGCTCCCATATTGTTCCCTTGCACTTGTCATTTTCTTTGTCTGTGATACTCTTCCCTAAATATCCATTCCCACACCTCCTTCATTTCACCTGCAGTCAGTATAACCGTAACACAGAAAATGAAGTCCTACTCTAATCACTCTACTTTAAAATAACATACTCCCATACCTCAAATTCCTATTCCCTTTCCCTGCTTTTTCTTCGTATCACTTAACATCTGACATCATAACATACATGTTTATTGCCTGTCTCCCCACTCACAGGAAGGAAGGTAATAGAGCCACGGGTACTTGTACTGGAATGTAAGCTCCACAAGAATAGGGGATGATTTTTTTTTTCTTGAGACAGAGTCTCTCTGTCACCCTTGGTGAATACCATGGCATCATCATTCACAGCAACCTCAAACTCTTGGGCACAAGCGATCCTCCTGCCTTAGCCTCTCAAGTGCCTGAGACTACAGATAACTGCCATAACACCTGGTTATTTTTTAGAGACAGGGTTTCACGCTTGCTCAGGCTGGTCTTGAACTCCTGAGGTCAGGTGATCCACCTGTCTTGGCCTCCCAGAGCGCTAGGACTACAGGTGCGAGCCACACTGCCCAGCCTGAACAGGAGATTTTTTAACCTTGTTTAATTCTGGAAATCCTGGTTCCTTGTACAGTACCTACTGTGTAAGAAGATATACTCAATAAATTTCTCTGGAGAGAACAATGGGAAAGCCTAATCAGAAGTTACAGTAACAGAATTCTATGCAGCACAGACCTCTATGGCAGTGGCAGAACTGAGCATTGCCACTCTTCCTCAACAAAAGTAATACACGCAGTATAAACAGAAAGCAAATTTATTAACTAACATAGGCCACATAACGGTTCATAAAGTAGAAGCTTACTGGACTAACCACTGTGACAGCTAAAGGTAACCTGGGAAGACCATAAATGTTGATGATACACCATCAGGGATTAACTGAGAGTTGCCTTCCCTCAACAAATTTCCTAAAAACATTTCTGGTATTTCTATATAACTCATCCCTCAGAGGTAGGGGACAATTTCCCAGCTAAGCATCATCATAATAAAGGCCATGGAATTAACAGAGTTAATGTACTATACGCAAATCAAGATAATTAACCCTATACTAAAATTCCATATAATAGATATCCCTAAAATAAATAGCATACCATAGCTCAGCACCTGTAGCTCAGCGGCTAGGGCACCAGCTAAATACACCGGAGCTGGCGGGTTCGAACCCAGCCTGGGCCTGCCAAACAACAATGACTACTGCAGCCAAAAAATAGCCAAGCCTTGTGGTAGGCGCCTATAGTGCCAGCTACTTGGGAGGCTGAGGCAAGAGAAGCACTTAAGCTCAAGAGTTCGAGGTTGCTGTGAGCTGTGACGCCACAGTACTCTACCCAGGGCTACATAGTGAGACTCTGTCTCAAAAAAATTAAAATAAAAAACACTTTTGCTTAGCAAAAGTGTTTCCTGTTTTGTTTTGCTGTGCAGCATGTCAGAAGTAAATGCAATAGGCCCTATTTTAGAATAAAATATGTATCATAGTCAATAACATGTCAATTACAGTAATTTTAGTCTCAATGTTATTTTAGTCCTGGCTCAAGACAAAATGATTATAGAAGATCCCAGATCACAAACATTTCATTAGCATATCTGCAATAAAAAATAATTTTTTCAATTGCTGCAAATATACACAATTTCAACTAAGTTATGGAACAGAGAACCTAATCATTCTTTCAGAACATGCCTCATTTTTAAGCTTCTGAACACTTGAGATATAACCTTATAAACTAAATTTTCTAAGCAATTATGCACTGACTTGGAAACAGAAAAGTACTGAAAATTAGGCACAATATAAAATATAGAAGGTAAAACTCTTCTTTGAACTCAAATGAAAAGTACATTCTATTTCAAAATATGCTTTGGTTTGCAAAATAAGATCATTAATAAGACTATATATATTCTTAAAACTTACTTTGCCATATCTCTAGTCAACTGCATAAAACGTTCTCCATCAGATGGAGACAAAAGGTTTAAAATACGCCTATAACCATCCATGGCCATTTTATGATCACCCATCTGTTCATAAAGACTTGATCGCTCCCACAGATAACGAACATTAGTAGGTTCATATTTAAGAGCTAAAAAGAAAAGAAATATAAATTATATAATTATCATAAAAAGATGGATACCTTGAACCTGAGTGTTACTCATCATCTTCTCAAAAAATTTAATATACACTTTTAATTCTCCAGTGGAACTAAGAGAGTTCTTATAGAATAAATCTATCTTCACAGGAACTCTCAACTAGGTTTGATCTAAAACCAGACAGAATCTGAATCTCCACATTTCTCTTCACCTGGTCACTGAGTCTGATGGTAATCCTCAAGGAACAGTTAGAACCAACAAGGATCTCAGTGGGAAAGCGAAGGTACTGCTGATCTACCAACTCTTGTGTTGTATTAGTCTCCCATATAAAAAAATCATGAATAACATGAGGGCAAAGAGGTCCCCAAACATTTACCTCTAGTAAAATAGAATATAAGAAACAAATACACTTCAGTCAATATCACAATGCAGAAGAGCAAGAGCAATTACCAAAAAAACCTATTATGCAACATGGGGAAAATATTTTAATTACCTTTCGTATAGCAAAAAATAGCCTGCTTAATATTGTCTTGTTCCAGAGACATCTCTGCCAGTCTGACCCATTCTTCTGTGTCACTGGGATTTAAATGTGCAGCAATCAACTCAAACTGCAATGATTTCTCCATGTCACCTTGGTCCTCATATATCATGGCAAGAGTAGAGAATGGCTCATAAGCCAGAGGAGCTGTAATGAATTAAAAAAATAAATTCCTCTGCCTGAAGGAAGAGGCTTGACCTGATAGCGAGCCCATGGTTCAAACTGTGGGTCTGTTTTTTAATACCTGACCTCTTTAAATCACAGTACCAGAATTATACAAACTATTCAAAGGAATTCAAAACAAATCCTAGGTTACATTTGCTTTACTTCATACATTTTTAGCCATTTTAAGCCATTATTTTCTTGAAGCAAAGTATAATTTCATGAACAATCCTATTCTCGGCCACACATTCCTCATGAAAATCCCCCTCTGCTAGGCCTAAACGTGAATCAGTAAGTCAGCAAGTTAATACCAATCAGCCCACCAGGGTCACTGAATCCCTTCCTGAACTAGCTCCCACACCAGGAAGTACGGTGTAAATGGATGAATGATACCTGAGGAGCGCCTAAATCCAGGGTATCAGAGTAAGTGGCTAATCTAGGTTTCTCAAATATTATTTCCAAAACAAAGTTCAAAGATTATTATAAGGCATTAAAAGTCAAAGATTTTTGTCAAAAATAAATAATTATAAACTGAAATAAAGTAACAGATAATAACAAAACTAGAAACCAAATGAAAAAACACTAAAAGACAGAAGTCTGCTAAATCTTATTTCTGAAAGAGTAAATAAGGAAAATCAGTAGCCTCAAACTGCCCTAAGGAATAAGCCAGGAAATTACAACAAGACTTTTAAAAGGACCCGCACCCAGATAAAGGGAAATGCCAAAATATGGAAAAGATAAGTTAACGGTCAGTATTTTTGCCACTCAAACTACTCTGCAGGGCATTATTTGGTAACATACCAGGGAAGCAAAATAATAATGAGTAATTAGTCAAAAAAAAAACAGAAGATATCCTTCAGTATGAAGATGTGTTGTTTAACTGAGATAAGATGACAAATTTAAATTGTGTCTTTTACAAAAAATAAAATAAACCAGTGAGGCCTGATTTAGAAAATGGCATAAAAAGAATGTTCTTTAAATAGTTTTAACATGTTTGTCGTGTTTAAAGACTAACATACAAAAGCCTAAAACCCTGACAATGAAACATTAAAAATAGTAAATTTGTAAGAATTCAATAAATATTAATATTGCATTGAATTATAGTCTGTGATTTTCATTCTTATAAAAAGTAGAAATTACTTTTACCTCAATCATCTCCAAGTGATTGTATATCTGAACATATTTTCTAAATAGCATAGTGAAGAGCTCTTCCATTTCTTTTAAAACTATTAAACTGCTATTACCAATAAAGTACCCAAAGAACACACCTTGTCTTATGATTTCCATGCACATCAGTATTGCCTCTTCACGTTCTCCTCGGGCAAAGCGAATGTTAGCTTCACCCATGAGACCTCTCAGAGCTCTTGGAAGTTTACTCCGAGGTCTTTTCTCCTTTATGTAATAAAAATGATATTTAGATTAAAATATAGTGAAGTCTTAGATTTCAATTCCAGCCATATTTATACAAAATATAATTAACCTGAAATTTTCTTTTAAAACTTAATTTTCTAAACTCAGAACCAAATGATTGCAATTTTAACTGACTCTTTAACATCAAAGTCTACATTGCAGGAAAAAAATCTAAAACATAATTGCAGGAAAGAACAAAATTGTTCTGTAACACTCTCCAAAGAGAAACACTTCAGAAAGTTTAAAAAAAAAAAAACAAAAACCTTCCTAGAGTGCAAAGTTCAAGTACAGTAAAATATATACAGAACGCAAAAACAAAAATAGTGGTCAGGAATTATTAATTATAATAATAACAAATGTAGAACTTGATGTTACAGAACGGATTTATATGCCAGAAGACTTATTAATATAACCTAATGAAGATCCTTCTCCTTGCAAATTTATCCACTATGACTGAACTTAATTAAAATATGAAATTATATCACAGCATGCTACAAAGGAATGGCTGCTGATCTGCCGTGTGCCCAAGGCCTCTGCTGGTCTGGGGCTCCAGTGTTGGGCTTCTCCCTGCTCAGCTGCTGTCTGGTAAAAGGGAAGCCATGGCCCTCCGAGTCACCAGGAACGTGAAAATTACTGCTGAAAATAAGGCAAGATGAGTATGGTAAGCATAAAGCATGAGCCTATAGCCACTGCTGCAGCCTCCAAGCCAGGGCTGAGGCCAATGACAGCCCTTGGAGACAAAGGTAAAGTCAGTGAATAGCTAGCTGCCTACCAAAATGCCTCTGAAAAAGAAACCAAAAACTTTAGCTACTGGAAGTTATTGCTAAAAAACTACCAAAACTCTAAAAAAGGTGCCTGAGCCTGTTAAGATGGAAAAACTTTTGCCTGAGCCTACTTTGGTAAATAATCCCTCTCCAAGCCCGATGGAAACATCTGGATGTGCCCCTGCAGAAGAATATCCTGTGTCAGGCTTTCTCTGATGTAATTTATGCAGCAAATGATGTGGATGATCCAAACCTATGTAGTGAATATGTGAGAGGTATTTACACTTATCTGAGACACCCTGAGGAAGAGCAAGCAGTCAGACCAAAATATCTACTGCTCAGAAAGTCACTGGAAACATGAGAGCAATTCTGACTGACCAGCTAGTACAGGCTCAGATGAAATTCAGGTTGCTGCTGTTATGTACATAACTGTTTCCATCCATTACTGATCAGTTCACCCAGAATAACTGTGTGACCAGAATAACTGTGTACAGCTGGTTGTTGTCACTGCCATGTTTATTGCAAGCAAATATAAAGAGATGTACCCTCCAGAAATGAGTGACTTTGCTTTTGTGACTGACAACACTTACACTAAGCACCAAATCAGATAGATGGAAATGAAGATTTTAAGAGCTTTAAACTTTAGTCTGGGTTGGCCTCTATCAGAATCCAAGATGGGAGAAGATGATGTTGTAACATAGTCTGGCCAAATCCCTGATGAACTAATAACTATGCTGGCTATGGATATGGCGCACTTTCTCCCTTCTCAAATTGCAGCAGCAGCTTTTTGCCTAGCATTAAAGATTCTGAATAATGGTGAATGGCCACCAACTCTACAACATTACTTATCAAACACTGAAGGATCCCTTCTTCCTTCAGGTTATGCACCACCTGGCTAAGAATATAGTCATGGTAAATCAAGGGCTTAACAAAACACATGACTATCAAGAATAAGTATGCCACGTCTATGCATGCTAAGACCAACACTGTAGCACAGCTGAATTGTTCACTAGTCCAAGATTTAGCCAAGGCTGTGGCAAAGGTGTAACTTGTAAACTTGACTACTACATCTGCAAATAAAACTGTATATTAAAAAAAAAAAAGCTCTTAAAAGCAAAACTATAAACTATTTTCACATATAAAGGTTTTGAAACACAAGAAACAAATGCCAGTGTGTTTCTCAAAGTATTTCCTTTCCTATAGTTTGAATTGTTTCCTGAGTATACAGATATTTTTTCAATTATTATGTCACTTTCTTACATTCTGTTTATAAACACCAAAATAAGTAACAATTTACTTTCATCATTTTCTTGGTTTCACGATTGAGAACCATCTCCAATACAAATACATCCCCTGCAGTGGGCTGCTCAGGTGTTTCTTCCTCTTCTTCCTCTTCTTCCTCTTCTTCCTCCTCATCTTCATTCTCTCCAAGCATGGAAGCAAAGACCTTGTGAACTGATTTACTCACTCCATCTGATGTTTCTCCTGGGAAAAGAGATATTGATGGAGGACGAGAAAGAAAGACAAACAGTATTTTCTGGAATATAAATTTCTACCCAAGTAAAGCACCAAATCTGAAAGTTAAAAAAAAGCAAATGAATACCCCCTAAAAAACAAAGAAAATGTTGCAAAGCCAAACATTTTACTCTGTAGGAAAGGCTAACTCATCCTTCTCCAAATATATAGGCAAAATTAACTGGAAAATCGGAGGCACATACAGTAATAGTTAAAAGCAGAGAGAAAAAAAAAATTATAAGATGTAGACCTAAGAACTAAAGAAGCCTTGTGGTACAGAACCCAGGTAGTACAGTGGTGTAGCCTCTGTCATTTTTGTTATATGTGAGGGCTCTAAAGCCAAGCTGTTGTTTCAAACTTTATCTCCATCTATCACAGCTGCATAACCTTGGACAAATTACTGAAGCTCTCTATACCTCAGTTTCCTCATTTGTAAAAAGAGGTTAATAATGTCTGCCTCATCAGATTACTCTAAGAATGAAATGCGTGCCTATGTATATTTTTAAATGCAGTAGAACCTCCATAGTTGACCATGTCTAAAGCTGACCTAATTTTCATAGACTGCACATGCACCACATGTGTGTATCAGTACAGTAGGCCTAGTTCCTTATGCTGACCACCTTTATATGAACCAGTTTGTTACAATCCCTTGGGTGGTAAATGTACACAGGTTTTGCTATACAGTGTGTCCATACAGTTCGTGTCCAATTTAACATAGTTAGCTGTTTTAAATTGCACATGAACTTTACGGACATCCTGTATATATGTTGCTTTTAGTATTAGAATAGCATCATTATTTCAGGAAAAAAATAACATGACATATTTCACGTGTATCTTAGGGTATCACTATAGTAAAATGATTTTGGTATATTCATAATGATGACCCTGAATGATTAAAAAAAAAAGGCTAAGTACAGAAGTCGATTTTCTGTTAAACAAAGCAGAGACATTGCTATGATATAAGTATTTGTCTCCTCCAAAACTCGTGTTGAAATTTAACCCCTAATGGCTCAGCGCCTGTGGCTCAACGGACTAAGGCGCCAGCCACGTACACCTGAGCTGGCGGGTTCGAATCCAGCCCCAGGGCCCGCCAAACAACGACGGCTGCAACCAAAAAATGGCCGGGCGTTGTGGCAGGCGCCTGTAGTCCCAGCTACTTGGGAGGTGGAGGCAAGAGACTCGCTTGAGCCCAGGAATTGAAGGTTGCTGTGAGTTGTGATGCCACGGCACTCTACCCAGGGTAACAGCTTGAGGCTCTGTCTCGAAAAAAAGAAAGAAAGAAAGAAAGTTAACCCCTAATGTGGCAGTATTGAAAGGTGGGGCCTTTAAGAGGAGACTGGGCCATGAATCCAGGTTAATGGGTTAACATGAGCATGGGACTGGTAGCTTTTTAAGAGGAGGAGAGACCTGAACTAGCACACTCAGCTCTTTTTGCCATGTGATACACTATATACCTCAGAACGCAAGTGTCCCCACAAAAAGAAGGCCATCACTACATGCCTTCCCTCAACCTTGGACTTCTTAGCCTCCCTAACTATAAGAAATAAAATTCTTTTCCCTTATAAATTACCCAGTTTCAGGTACTTTGTTAGAAGCAGCAGAGAAAAAAACTAAGATAGACATGTAATACATATAAGAAAAGTTCCAACAAAGTAGTTAACATTTTCAATACATGTATATGTACTATATTCAAAACCCTGGCCAGATGTGGCAGATCATGCCAGTAATCCCAGCACTTTGAGAGGCCAAGGTAGGAGGATCAACTGAGGTCAAGAGTTCAAGACCAGGCTCGGCACCAGTAGCTGAGTGAGTAGGGCGCCAACCACATACACCAAGGCTGGAGGGTTCAAGCCCAGCCTGGGCCTGCTAAACAACGATAACTGCAACCAAAAAATAACCAGGTGTTGCAGCAGGCACCTGTAGTCCCATCTACTTGGGAGGCTGAGGCAAAAGCATCGCTTAAGCCCAAGAGTTGGAGGTTGCTGTGAGTTGTGATGCCATGACACTCTACCGGGGGCAACATCGGGAGACTTTGTCTCAAAAAAAAAAAAAAAAGAGTTTAAGACCAGCCTGAGCAAGAGTATCAAGAGTAAGACCCTGTCTCTACAAAAACTAGAAAAATCAGCCCAACATGGTAGTGCCCGCTACAGGGGAGGCTGAAGCAGGAGGATCACTTGAACCCAGGAGTGTGAGGCTACAGTGAGCTATGATGACACTATTGCACTCAGCCTGGGTAACAAAGCAAGACCTTATCTCAAACAAAACAAACATATGCAAAAAAACTTATATTTTATACAAACATATTCACTTATATAAAATACTTCAGACCCCAAAGATGCTGAATAAATGAGATAATCAATGTTTTTTTTTTTGTTTGTTTTGTTTTTTGTAGAGAGTCTTACTTTTTCACCCTCGGTAGAGTGCTGTGGCGTCACACAGCTCACAGCAACCTCCAACTCCTGGGCTTAGACGATTCTCTTGCCTCAGCCTCCCAAGTAGCTGGGACTACAGGCACCCACCACACGCCTGGCTATTTTTCTGTTTTGCAGTTGGGCAGAGGCCAGGTTTGAACCTGCCATCTCTGGTATATGAGGCCAGCACCCTACTCGATGAGCCACAGGCGCTGCCCAGAGATAATCAATGTTTTGTGAAGAATAGATTTTAAAAGCCACATGTTCTGATCAATAAATAATTACTATGGGGCAATCCATTTGGGACTCCTTCCTTTGTATTGGAAGGTTTTCTATCTATCCTCTATTTCCTATCTATGCTCAATAAACTATCACTCTATCACTTCAACAAATAAAATAATTATTGTGAAGTCATAGGATCATATTCAAGAATTTTGTATATCCAAAATAAAGACGAAATGTGTAAAATTTATCACAGGAGCAAAAAGGTAAGAAAAATCATATGACATAGGGCAGTGCCTGTGGCTCAGTGAGTAGGACGCCAGCCCCATATACCGAGAGTAGTGGGTTCAAAGCCCACCCTGGCCAAACTGCAACATAAAATAGCCAGGCGTTGTGGCGGGAGCCTTTAGTCCCAGCTACTGGGGAGGCTGAGGCAAGAGAACCGCCTAAGCCCAAGACCTGGAGGTTGCTGTGAGCTGTGACGCCACAGCACTATACCGAGGGCAATAAAATAGGACTCTGTCTCTTAAAAAAAAAAAAAAAAATTCATATGCTCTATCTTAACAGATAAAAAGCAGCAGTTCGTAAAATCCAACACCCATTCCCAAAAAAATTCTTGGTCCACTGAAAATGAAAGGGAGTAACTTTAATTGCATAAAGCTTTCCACAAACACAGTTAATGGTGAATTATAGAAAGTTACTGGGAATAGACAAAGATGCCTTTATCTCCACCTCCAACTCCCAACATTTTACTGAAGGTCTTAACCAGTGCAAAAAGGTAAGAGAAATAAAAGGCATAAAAATGGCAAGGAAGAGATAAAATTTTCATTATTCACAGATTGCATGGTTATGTAAGTAGAAAATCCAAAAGAATCCACATACGAACTGTCAGAATACATGAATTTAGCAAAGTTGCTGGACACAAAATCAATATATAAAAATTAGTTATAGTTTTATATCTCAGCAACAATGAATTGAAAATAAAAGAATCCTGTCTATGTGGAACTCAAAGGCAAGAATTTAGCAGTGGTATTCAGCAGTGTTATGAAGGAGGAAAAACACAAAGACCTCATTGGCCATATATTCCATCCAATTAGTAGACTTTGCCAAACCTTGTTTCAAACTGACATGCTGTGAAGACGTGCTCACACTCACCAAGAGTACTGGTAGATTTCTGGAACAACTACTTTCTAAGAAATTACAAGGTTTATATCCTGAAAAACTGACGAGATTATCTGAGCTGAGGCCACCCAGTCTGTGTGTGCCTGACTGCTTGTGAAGAGCTTTAACTGTACCCAGCTGACCCATTTTTTACGGAGGGCCTGGTGGGAGCTTTAGGCAACAAGACTAACAGGCACTCAGCCGTGCCTTTTACTACAGCCACACCTCAAGGACATGATGATGGCAGCTCCTACCCGGAGGAGGTAAGGAAGGACCCAGAGACTGTCAGAACAACTTCAGCCCCCTTTCCACCCACTTGCCCCTCAAAGTAAAAAACTATAACCTCAGTTTTCCCTCTTCTTTGTCCCTTCTTCCCCAGTTGGTCCAGAGAGCTAGGAATAAAGTAAGTCTATTTTCTGTTATTGTGCGTTCTCTGTGTTAAGGCTTTATTTGTTTAGAGGGGAAAGAGCCAGCCTCTACTTCTACCCCCAGAACTAGGACGTTTGTTTAGCTCTAAATCAGATGCTATACACAAAGCTACATTCTAATTGACAGTTCAGCAACCCAAATAACTTGACATGGGTAGTAAATGGATAGCTGAGCTATTACCAGCATTCCTATCACCAGAAAGAGGTAAATTTGCATATCAGTTCACCAATTAGACTCTGATGAGTTTAATTAGACTGCATGTACTAATCAAAATTAATATCCAGACATGAAAGCTAAAGACTATCCTAGAATGAGGTAGCATACCAAGATAATCTGTATGTGTAAGGTCCCATGTGAGCAACCAGTTGGCCTTCCACTCTATAATTTCTATCTCATCTCCCTATAACTCAAGCTGTGGTTTGGAAGAACAACTATACTTCATTACAATTTGGGGGAGTATAGTCTGGAAGTAAATAGTTACCAACTGAGAAGGGCAAAAAAAGACTCTCAAATACTGATGTCAATTTCAAACACTTTTCCAACACCAGAACTCACAAAAATAACCATTGCCATCTTTTTTTTTTTTTTTTTAAGAGAGATAGAGTCTCACTTTGTCACCCTTGGTAGACTGCCGTAGTGTCACAGCTCACAGCAACTTTGGGCTTAGGCGATTCTCTTGCCTCAGTCTCCCGAGTAGCTGGGACTAAAGGCACCTGCCACAACACCTGGCCATTTTTTGTTGCATTTTGGCCGGGCAGGGTTTGAACCCACCACCCTCAGTATATGGGGCTGGCGCCCTACCCACTGAGTCATAGGCGCTGCCCACCATCACCATATTGAATAAGTCAACAAATATTTACTAGCACCTGCTATATACCAAGCATTATGCTTTTGATAAACTAGATAATCAGCAACAGAATACCACTGCAATGTTTTAACTAAATTACTTTGCTTAGATACTCTTTCAATATTTAATGCAGGCAGCAGCTGATCTTAACATACCTTCACTGGCATCTTTGTCTTGGGATTTGGTAGAGACAATTCCTGATGATGATGGTACTTCAGAGTCATCTGGATTTTCTTCAGCTGATAACTTTCCTTTTTCCTGAAGACTCTGTGATTGAAAAATTAATGATTCCCAAAACTAATGCAAATCTAGCTCTCTCCAATTAAGAGTAGCTAGTTCTAGTCCTAGCTTTGTCAGTCATTTTGTGACCATGGGTGGGTCGTCTACAGGATAAGGCATTTACCTTATTTTCTACTTCTATAAACTTCAACTGTACATACATACATAGTATGTGGAAGCTAAATGTGAATATTGCCAAAGCATTTCAAAGAACTTACGTTTTATCCTTTAGCCTCAACCAGTTATTTGTAAAAAATAGTATCTTAACGATTTTGTTCATCTAAACACTGTATCTTAATACTCTCCCATGAATTAGGAAAGAATCTACCAGCTAACTTCAAAAGGTTCATTAATTTTTATTTTCCCTTGAGATTTAAATGAGTGAGAAATATGAAAAGTTCATACAGTGTAAGTAAGGAAAAAATATGTTTGCGTGAAGATTTTGTTATTAGACAGTAACTATTTCTGGTAGAAGATTACATCACACCAGTGAGAAAGTCCTCGAAAATGGTAGCTCAACAACTCCTGTTTAGAAGTAGAGAAACAGGCGTACATAAAAAGAGGTGAGTTTACCACCCACCGTCGCAAAACGAGTCAGGACAAAGGTAGTGACTCCCAACTCTTATCCCCACCCCCGTTTAAACGACTGGCGTTACACTACCCTCAAATAAAAATTCACCATCAGGCAAAAAAGAAAAAAGGTTACCACCGAGACAAAAGCTTTCAGGTGAGGGGAGACATTTTTAACAGATACTCAGCACAGCGAAAGGGGAGGGGTAAGAACTCGAGCTTCTGTAAGAAGGGGAAGAAGCTGCTCGAGTTCCCAGTCCGGGGTCATCGGGGGAGGAGAAACGGAAGAACATCCCATTTAGTGTCGCCTCACTTTCTTTTCGCGGGTTTTTCTCTCTTCTCTCCGCCTTTCGAACTCCTCAAAGGAGATTTTCCCTTCCAGATAGTCGATGAGTTCCGGGCTGAACCCCGACATGTCTGCAAGGCCAGTCTAAGCAGCCCCGGCAGCCAGGACAGAGAGCCGGAAACGCAGCGCCTCCCAGGCTGTATCTTGCGCCGGCGCGAACAGGGGCCCGGCGTCCTTCCGGAAAACCTGCCCGGCCCGCGCTGCAATCGCAGCGCTCAGGTTCCGTGTGCGCACCGGCCGCGGCCTACTGCTCAGGTTCCGTGTGCGCACCGGACGCCGCCTACTTCCGCGCGGGGAAGGGGTGGGTCCGACCCGGCTGAGCGGGTGGGGCTCGCTCCGCCCGCCTCCCTCCGGCCTCTTGATCGAGATTATTAGGCAGTTGCAAAACGTGTACTTTAAAGAGATTTTCTTTAATCTAACTAATTTCCCTCAGTTCTTCACTAAGATGTTTCATTCTCCAATCCGTTTTCTTTTCTGAATGTTCTTTGGTCGTTGCTGTAGTAACTTCCCCCTTAATTTAACCATTTGTTCTGCCACATCCGTGTCTCCCTTGCCGCAGACAGCTCAAGTTCTGTAATTTACGCATCAAAACCCATTTCCCTCCAGCACCTTATATTTTCCCTTTTTCCGCCAATCTTCAAACTCTCCCTTTTCTCAGGCTCCTTTTCAAACTGGAAAGAAGTCCATCTGGGCTCTACGTTCCAACCTCTAATTCTCACCCAAGTTTTCTTTTTTTTAGCAGTTAAAACTTGTGAAAAGAACCATATATTTAGTGTGGTTATCATTTACCGTAGGCCCTCTACCGTTTTATACATATTACATAGCTCAAAATAATCCTTACAGGTGGATGTTGTTAATGTCATTAACAAAAATCTCTTATCTTACAAGTAGCAGAGTCAGGATTTGAGCCCTGGTTTCTCCAAATCCCATGCTTGGAATTATGGTGATATGTTCCCTTTTCTCTATGGGAACTTCTGCACACTCTAGTGATGTGTATTTCACCTAGTATTACCTATTTCTCTGCTTATTTGATTCATTCTAGAGACACTAGCTGTAAAAATCTTGATAAGAGCACTAACTGATGTGTAGTTGTAAATCCTCTCCATAGCCTAGTAATTTGTGCTCAGAACACATTTATGAATTAAATTGGATGGAATTGAAAGTGCCTTTGGGACTTTGAGCACGGGAGTTGAAGTATGGGGAATGTAGGTCAATATGCAGAGACAAGTTAGGGAAGCCTATCATCTAGCCATTTTTTATGAGAATCCAGGAGAAGATAATCAGTGGTAGAATGGCAGAATAAGCGGCCATGAACTGCAAAAGCCAAACTGCCAGGTGAGAGAACAATATCTCACACCTACAAGTTATCCTCTTTCTTGTGAGGAAGGCTCCTCAGTGTTTTACCTGGGTATAAAACAGGGAAGGTGAGCAGGGTGGGGTGTATTAAGGTAATCCACAGAAATCACTTATAGGGAGATTCTTCCATCAGTTTTTCCAGGCAGTCAGGGAACTGCATCTAAGAGGCAATCAAGAGTTGCCGGTCCTAATTCTCCTAGGGAAAAAGGGAAGAATTAAAGTGAAGAAAGATGGTTACCTGGTAAGGAGAATAAGCTCCTAAGAACTGGATGGCTTAAGCTAGCATGTCTGGCTGTCTGGAATATGGGAGAAACCATTCTGGAGGTATGGATTCATGTTATGAAGAAAAGAGAACAGTGAACAAGGGGTGGGAGGATAGTTTTTCTGCTATAGAACACCATAATGAAATGAAAGTTCTTTTAGAGGTCAGAATATAGCAAAATATCTTGAAATTTTAGTCTTTGTTTTTCTTTTCCCCAATTCTTGTGATTTGTCTCCTTCTGAGTCAGAGGCATCAACAATTTTGAGAATCAAAATTGAAAGTCTAAAGCAGAACATCAAATTTATACCATGGCCATAGAATTAAAAGAGTACAGAGTGGAGAGATGACTCCATTCTTTCTCCTTGTCCAGAAGAGGAGCCAGGATGGGCTGTGACCCTTTGGGGAAGATGATTTCTCTGAATGTTTCACTTTTCTGCAAAAGCTTGTGAGAACTTTCTTCTGGGTTAACTTTAATAAAGCAAACAGCCTTGAAAAATAAGATATTGTCTCCTTTGGGGGCAGGGAGCAAATTTGTTTTCTGAATAGTATAATAAAGATAACATTTCCCTCTAGGGCAGGATTCAGTCATGTTTGCTAGCAGTCCCATCATAATAGGCCTGAGGACTTCCTGTGTTTGGGGTTTCTCAGCTTTGGCACAAACCCACTTGTGCCCAGCATACTCCTGTATCACATTCATGTGGCCCCCGTGACAGTTGGGGGATAACTGATGTGAATATAAAGTCCATGCTGCCTGCCACACATGAATATCAAAGTCAGTTATCTCAGATACAGGTATCTCATGTGTATGCCAGGATTGATGAAAATGCATAAGGCTCATGCGTAGCTTAAAGGAGAATAAAACCTCACACTCTTATTACAGGTGATAAGAGTGCCAAGCCTTAGGGAAGTGTGCCATAAGAGGATCTTAAGTGTGCCACTAAAATTTTAAAAAATCATTAAGTTAATTTTGAAAGAAGTTCAAAGCACACTAAGTATATTCATTTATTTACTTTTTTTTTTTTTTTGAGACAGAGTCTCACTCTGTTGCCCTGGGTAGAGTCCCATAGCATCATCATAGTTCATGGCAACCTCAAACTCTTGGGCTCAAGTGATCCTCTTGACTCAGCCTCCCAAGTAGCTGGGACAACAGGTGTGTGCCACCATGCCCGGCTAGTTTTTCACTAGTTTTTCTATTTTTGGTAGAGATGGAGTCTCACTCTTGCTCAAGTTAGTCTCAAACTCCTGAGCTCAAGCAAGCCACCCACCTTGACCTTCCAGAGTGCTAAGATTCCATTTGTGAGCCACCATGCTTGGCCAGGAAGTATAACTATAGGTTCTGATGTGCCATGAAATAAAAATGGTTGAAAAACACTGCCCTAGGGAATGGGGTACTCACTGGAGAGAAGCAGAGTCAGTATTGAGAGGCTGACAAGGATCTATATAAAGAACTACCACGGACCCCTTGAGAGTCTAGAATGCCTGCAGAACATTTATTTCCATTGGAGGAAACATTATATTTCTGGTATTTTCTACCAATCATTCTTAGCCAATAGTGAAATCACTTCCTCAGCGGGCTTTTAGGAATGTGTGTAGGGAGGTTTTGATTGTCAAAACAATAGGGCAGAGGTAGGGAACTATTAGCACAGGGTGTCTGGGAACCAGGTGTGTGAGATAGGCACACACAGTGAAGAGCTGGCCTTCCCCAACTGCAAAGAGCTCTACCATTAAGGAAGTCTGGTTAGTGTGAGGTATGGGCTTCCATTTCCAGCTACTGGCAATTATGAGGAATTTTCCAGTTGAAAGATACATGCCCCTATCTTGAGACTTTGCAAGCTCATAGCTAACTGCCCCATGTGGATGCCCTTTCTCTTCAAAGACCCTGAAACTGATAAGCACTCCTTCCCTTTGCGGAGATCTTGACACCCAGAGCAGGGGTAGTGGTGAGAAAGGGATAACCAGTCACTACTACTTGAATGGAACTTAACCATGGTGAAGCACTCCCTATGACTCTTAGCATTTATCTAAATAAGTTATACTTTTATGAGAAATAGATCATCAATAATTACTTATGTTTTTAAATAGGAAAACAATCTTGACATTAACCAAAAGCAGTTTCCATTAACTGTGTGAAGAACAGCTGAATAGCACATTTACTTCACCAAGTATCTACTGACACTGGCTACATGCAAGGCATTGTGTTAGGTGCTAGAAATAAAGATGAATTATGATCCCTGCTCACAAAGAACTCAGAATGTTCTAGGGAAAATGAACACATATTCAGTTAATTACAAAAGAATATTTTAAACCAAAATAAAATCTGTTCTTGCACAAATATTTTATTCTTCATATCCATTATCATCATCCACAAAAAGAGCCACAGGAAACAATTTTGGAATATACACATTAATGTTACTGGTATTAGGTCACTGATGTTTGCATACTAATACAACGTTCCCTTTGCAGGAAGCACAGACAAAATTATACAGCTATTCATAAACATGTATATGAGAATCAGAATAACTCAGCACGAGCTGAGGTGGGGCTGGGGGGTGGGATGCTTGGCTGGAAAGGAAGGGAAATTAACTGTTCTACTCACCTTTCTTGAGGAGGTTATGTGCAGGAGAGTGAGGGCTGGAGCATAGTTAGAATATTTGGTGTCTACCTCTGAATGTTTTGGCAAAGAGCATCTTCCAGAGAACTTGACAACTCTTAGAATCCCATGTTTCTTTGCTTTCTGTGGCTATTTATCACATTCTCTCATTTGGTATAAAACTGAAACTGTGAGGTCTTTTATTATAATAGCATATGCTGAAAGTGAAATGTATCTTCTTTTTAGGAAAACAAAGACAAATTTCAAACCCAAACCTTTATTACATATAGTGAACTTCACTGTAGTAAAAATGAGCGTGTCCCTGTCAAATAAAAATATCAACTGGCAGTAGCTCAAGAATGGAAGAAAAAGTATCCAATGTACTCAGGGTTACTATTAAACCAATGTGTAGCTTTTATATGTATAGCCCAAGAATATGGAGAAAGGGGAGAAGGAGGGCTGGGGTGGTGGGAGGGAGGGTAATTGGTGGGACCACACCTACAGTGCATTTTACAAGGATACATGCAAAATTTATTAAATGTAGACTATAAATGTCTTCACACAATAACTAAGAAAATGCCATGAAGACGATGTGAACCAGTTTGATGAAAATATTTCAAATTATATATAAAACCAGCACATTGTACCCCATGATTGCATTGATGTACATAGCTATGATTTAATAAAAAAAATCATTTGGCAAAGGTTAATAAACACAAAAGACACATTTTTAATGACTTAATAAAAAAAGACACATTTTGAAAAATAAGCTTAAAGAAACCATCTAATTTAGAAGATTGTCATCTCTTTTCACTTTGTGTGGTTTTTTAATTCCTACAAATACATGCAGTGCTCAGCAACAATATTTATAGCTATAGATGGGAGAAACACTCTAAAAATATACATATAAGTTGCATAGTTCCAGCTATTTATGTGTGAATCTGTGTAATGTAGAAAAAAATAATTACAAATGACAAATGAAAATGGAGAGGGAAAAACCTCACAAAAGTTTAGCTGTGACTTTGGCTGAAATTTTCTAATCTGAAGCTTCATCTGTAATTTAAAATAGACAGACCCCAGAAAAAACAAGAAAATGTTATAATGAAATACAAAATGAATACTATATGATCAACCCAAAGACCCCCAAATCAATATATTCCAATAAAACTTTTTTTCATCAGAGATGTTAGAAATGTAGAGCTTATAATTATAAAATATACTCCAAATCAGAAACTCTTCTTCTTTCACAAAGTTTAGTCTTTGCCATTATACTAAACAATACCACTACCTGGGTGCTTTATCAGTTTCCTGTCCTTAACCTTCACCTCTGTCCATGCTCACATGAAAGCATTTATCTGATATTTTCCAAGATATTTTCTATGGGATAGAGATTAGTATCTGCAATTTATACAACAAGGAACTGAGACTTACAAGCAACTTATCAGCCTCATACCAAAGTAGGTGCTATGGTATTAATAACTATTCTCTGTTATCCTAGGGCCTAAATGTGAAAAATAGTCAAGGAAAAAAACCTCTTTAATATCTTTCTGTTTATTCCATTTTATTTTTTCATTTTATGACTATTCAGGTGTACATTCTATATGGTAAATTATATCTTTTAAGAATAACAATCTTTTTTTTTAAATCATCACATTTAATAGAATAATAAAAACCCTTCACAAATACAACCAAGTACAGCAGTGGTGTGCTTCCTTACAATTTCATCCATGCACTTGTGGAAGAATGGGCAAAGATTTTTTTTTAATTAAATGATAGCTGTGTACATTAATGCAATCATGGGGTACAATGTGCTGGTTTCACTTACAATTTGAAATAGTTTCATCGAACTGGTTAACATAGCTTTCATGTCATTTTCTTAGGTATTGTGTTAAGACGATTATATTCTACATTTAGTACGTTTCACCTGTACCCTTCTAAAATGCACCGTGGGTGTGGCCCCACCCATTATCCTCCTTTCACTCATCTTCCGCCCTCCTCTGCCCTCCCCCTCCCTTTTCCCCATATTCTTGGGCTATAACTGGGTTGTGAAAGCTATAAGTTGGTCTCATAGTAGGGCTGAGTACATTGGATACTTTTTCTTCCATTCTTGAGATACTTTGCCAAGAAGAATATGTTCCAGCTCCAAACTCCCAAATCAATCACATCCTAGGTCACAAGTGTATTCTTATTCTTGCTACTTAGAATTGAAAAGACTGAGATTTACATATATTGACTTTTTTGATAAAATAGTTTGTAGTATTTTGGTATCTTCTTAGACTGTCACATACACACACACACACACACACGGCTTTTTAAATCCATCACCCCCTTGTAAAATTGTTGCTGAAAGAATTCAGCAGGAAGAGAGAAGCAGAGGAAAACTCTATGCATCCTTGATTCCTCTTTCCCCAAATCCCTCAGGAAAACTTAACCTGCACCCAGTCACTTGTCCCTTCCTCCATCACTGCCACCTTCGTCTAAGGCACCATCACCTCTCATCTATATTACAGAAATTCAAGACTTCCACCTGGTCTTAAGGCACAGAACTCCTGGAAGTTCTGTGCCTGCGATTTGAGGATATGAGAACCCCTTACTGTCCTCCCCATGACAGCCAGAGGGATCCTTTTAAGTTTGTAAACCAGATCTTCTCACTCCTCTGCCCAACACCCTACAGAGACTCCTTCATTTCACAACCAGGCCCTGTGCAGTCCGGCTCTCTTTTTGCCTGACCTCATTCCCATCAGTCTCCCTTTTCACTCTCACCATTCTAGTCACAGTAATCATCTCAATATCCTCAAACCCGCAGGACGTGTGGGCCTCAGGGCCTTTGCACTAGCTCTTCCTGCTGCCTCCAAATCTCACCCCAAACATTTGCATCTTCACATCTTTGAAGTCTTTGCTCCTCTGTTACCTTCTTACTGAAGCCTTCCCTGACCGCCTTTGGAACTTGGCACACTCCCTGTGGCACACTTATAAGAAACCTCTAGAAACCTATATAAATTGCTTGTCTATGATACTCATGCCTTTATTCCTCTACAGGGGCAGGGATTTTTCTTTATTCACTTATGTATTCTTAGACACTAGAATAATGCCTGTTATAACCAGTAGGTTCCCCCCCAATATATATATCTATAAAATCATTATTATTGCTTATTAATATCAACAGACAGGACATGAGACCTTTTATTATAGATATTTTCCCACTTGGAGACACTATAATTCAGAGAAAGAGATCAAAGAATTTCATAGTCAAAGATCATTGGATTTGAATCTCATCTGCCATTTCCTTGGGACTTTGGACATGTTACCTCTGTGAATCTCAGGTCTCTTGAGTATAAAATGGGAAAAATAATACCTTTCTCACAAGGGTCGGTAAAGTGATGTAATGTACTATAATCCCCTTGTTTGATCAGAGCACAATTATCATGAACTCTCTCAAATTAGCAGTTTCATTTTACTTTGGCCAGGTTCTTATTATTTAACAATGTGGCTTTGCACACATTCCTTCCCCTTTTGGGGCCTCGCTCACACAGCTGTACAATGAAAGGGTTGTCTGAGATGTTCTCTCTCAGCAGCAGCCATGACCTCGACTGGCTTGGAGGCTTCCCAGGGAGCAGAACCTTGGGCCTCTGAGACATTGTCTCACCCTTTCCCATGGGTTAGCTAATTTGCTGCTGTTCATTATTGAGCCTTTAAAAGTCAACAGATAATAGCAGGAGATAAATAAAACCTTTGCAACTTGCTGCTGCCTGGGTTTTAAGCCAGTGCTGCCAAAATGAGTTGCAACAGGAACCTTTGAACAGACCAGTCAAATGTTATGTGCTGATAAATGATTATTTAAAATGCAGCTTTACTTTTCCTGGAATTTTTCAGTAAGGAACCAACTGCTCTAATCAGGAACTTCTCAGATAGCTGTTTAAAACAGTTGTCCCCCACGCAGCCCCTGCCAAACTTCTCACCACTAGGTACTCCCCCATTTTCTCCATGACCTCCCCCACACCAATCTCAGGTTCCCAAAATTGTATCCTACTCAATAAATTGTTATGAACCAAATGATAATTTCAGTATTTTTAAATTGTTCAAATTAATGCTCAAAGTCAAAGACATAACAGTCATGAGAACTTCCAATTTGCGTGAGTTAGACAGACTTTCATATTGTATGACCATACTTCTAGCCAAAAGCAAAGAATCTGATGTTTTGGAGAGCCTGGAAAGTCTAATTTGGAGCATATTCATTCATCCATTCAACATATGTTTGATGAACACCTATTATCTGCCAGACACTATTCTAGATGATAGGAAAATAGCTGTCAAAACACAAAATGCTCTGCTCGTGGAATTTGCAGTCTAATAGAAAATAGAGACAATAAAGCAAGACCAATAAATAGAATACACCAGTAGAAAAAGTTCTAAGGGAAGCATAAGGCAGGAAGGGAGATGTGATGGGCAAAGCATGGTGGAGGTGCTTTTCAATAGTGAGGTTGGAAATTGGTCAGACTGAGAGGGTGATATTTGAGCAAAGGCCTGAAGAGGGAGCCAGAGCGACCCATTGAAATCCCTGGGAAAAGATGAGGAACAAGGTCCTGAGGAGGGGGCTCCCCTAGAAAACTGGAAGCTGGTGTTTGTGTTTAGAATCAGCTTTTACTCTGAGAGAAAAGGGGGCCATTGGGAGGTTTAGAGGAAAAAAATGGAATGTTCTTTCATTTTAACACCATTGTTCTCACAACTGTGTGAGCTGGTGAGCTGTTCCCAGTAGTATTCTTGTAATACTGAAAATGGCTCATGAATAGCATAATAGTAAAGGCTGTCTCAAAGATGCAGGGCTTAAGCATTATTCATAATAGACTTATGAATAAATAAACAAAATATAGTATGCCCTTCTAATGAAACATTATTTGGCCACGAAAAGGGATACAGCACTGATATGTACAATGTAATCAACCCTGAAAACATTATGCTAAATAAATGACAAGCATAAAAGACCATATATTATATAATCTCATTTATATAAAATCTCCACAGTAGGCAAATCCGTAGACACAGAACATAGATTTGTGGTTGCCAAGGGCTGGGAATTTCTTGTGGGAGTGATAAAAGTGTTCTGGATTAGAGACTGTTGCTGGTTGCACAACCTTGTGGGTATACTACAAACCAATGAATTGTACACTTTCAAAAAGCAAATTTTATGGTATGTGAAATATATATCGATTTTTTTACAAACAGGGATTTTGTAAAAAATGATTTTCTCTCTCTGCTCTTTGTCCTATTACCTTCCTCCCCTCAGGTGACATGCAGCACCAGCTGAAGTCAATTCTGGCAAACTGATCAATGATGAAGCTCATCCAAAATGATTTAACCATAGTGAGCCATAATCATGGGTGGTGACTTGATTCTTTCCTCCAAATTCCTGTCATCTTTACCCTTGACTTTCTGTCCCTATCACCATGAGTCTTCCCCACATCACCTGGATAAAAGCATCAACCTGGCTGGGCTACCTCTCCCCTTTTCCAATCTGTTCAAACCAACCAACCATAAGACACCATTTCTTCACTTCTGTGCCCCATTGAAGAAGTAAATGTGGCTTCCTCCATGCAGCACCCCTATCTGAGAATATATTTTTTGAAGGGAAAAAAAGAGATTTGTCATTTGCCTATGGATTCTATGCAGTTTCTACCTTAGAAATTGAGTTTGGATGCCAAATTGTTGAAATATGTTTTGTTGATGTTAAGTAGAAAATGGAATAAAGTATTTCAAACCAGAGCTCTCTTAGGAAATTCATTTAGATAATCATCACCAACTCTTATTGAATCAAGTTTTCAGGCCTATTCTTGGCATTGCTCCTTCTGCAACATCCCTGTCCTTTCCCCCTTGATTTTCCTGTGCCAACCCTAACAGGGAGAGCTTCTTTCCTCTACTTCTTCAAATCTTACCTTATCTTTAAGACCTAGTCCTGGTTGCATCTCTTCCATGTAGTTTCTATATGAGGACAGTGGTTCTTTTTTTTTTTTTTTAATATTATATGTATTTTTTAGGGATAATGTCTTGCTATGTTGCTCAGGCTGGTCTCAAACTTCTGATCTCAAGCAATCCTCCTACCTTGGGCCCTCCAAAGTGCTGGGATTATAGGCTTGAGCACCCCACCTGGCCTA
Source organism: Arctocebus calabarensis (assembly GCA_963573935.1). NCBI lineage: Eukaryota > Metazoa > Chordata > Mammalia > Primates > Lorisidae > Arctocebus > Arctocebus calabarensis. Next base: position 25,953 of record CAUYON010118032.1, read on the forward strand.
GGCCAGTGGTTCTTAACCTGGAGTGCTCTTTACAACTACTAGACCCTATTTATTTAGGATCTGTTGTCTGAGTGCAGGTTGGGTGTTGCCCCACCTTTGGGGTACTTCTAAAGTGTAGTTGATGTTGGGAACCACTTTTGTAGACCTATTTTAATTCCTGTGAATATAGGAATAAACAAGACAAACAAACCCTAGTTCTCACAGAACTTGCATCAATGTAAAATAAGTAATATGCATATTTTTCTAAATAAGGTAATTTAAGAGAGTTATAAATAGATTAAAGTATGTAAAATAAAGAGCAGTTAAGAACGTAAAAGAGGCAATGTTAAATATTCTAAGGAAATGACATTGAGCTGAGACCCGATTAGTGAGAGAGAGCCAAGATTTGAGGAAGGAGCATGCAGGACAGAGGGAATTCCAAGGTGGGTAAGTTTTAGTAGCAGAAAGAAGGCCAGTGAAGAAGAAGGGAAGAATAAAATAATACTAAATTGAAAAGGAAGGCAGGCATCAGATGATGGAGGGACTTGTCAGCCAGGGTAAAAACTTTTTTTTTATTCTAATTGTGATGCAAGCTGTGGTAGAATGCTTGCAAAGATGATCACACAATCTTTGAATCCCTATAAAGATGTTCCTTTTCAATGTGACTTTAAGCTTCACCTTATCAAGAGATGAAGTCTATTTTCCCTCTGTTTGAATGTGGAAGAAGTGACATCATGGGACAACTGAGATTAGGCCTCAAGAGATCCCACAGCTTCCATTCTCTCCTTAAAATGCTCCTTAAAGTTAAACATGTAAAAAAGCCCAGTCTAACCAATTGGAGGATAAACAGTCACATGGAGGAGAACCCCAGCCAACAACTAGCATCATCTGCTAGTGTGGCTAGCTAATCCATCCAACGGCACTCAAGCACAAGGTGACTATAGTCCGAAGAGTGACCCAGGGGAAACACAGCAGAAGAACCACCTAGCTGAGCCCAACCCAAATTGCTGACCCATAGAATGTGAACAGATATGCAGTATTGTGTTCTAAAAACATAAAAATTTAGTGGTGATTTGTTCTGTAGTGGTAGACAATACAGAAATACAAGTAGCAAAATAACATTTTGTTACCAGTTTTGTCCCCAACACATTGATGAATCCATTCACAAGAACCATGGTCTTCAATCTTTCCAAAAATATATAAAAATATTATCCCCATCATTAGAGACAGAGTATAGCTCACAGGGCTGTTGGCCTATCAGAACCTTAAACTCATTTCCTCAAAATGAAAGTTTATTCTCAAGAATAGTAAAACTGTGTGAAGCCACAAACACTAAACAAGAAAGAGCCAAAATTTATTTGACTCATTTGACCTCATTTCAGATAAGATTAGAATTTTTAAAACCTGATGAAAACCAGGATCACATTTGGGGCCAGAACCCTTATGAAATTTGTTCCTAAAGAAGATTAAAAAGGAAATATCTGCGAACTCTAAACTGTGGTGTTCTGATTCTATGTTGTACTGAAATAATCAAGGAAGTGTTACATCATTCTTTAAAATGTGAAAGACTAAAAGATGATCTTTGAACATACAATCTCAGAAACTTTAAAATAACCAGCACTCTTAAAACATAAAAAGCTATTGTGTGAAAAAATTCTGTAATTAGTAAAGCCAAGATGCTGGCTCTTGCTGTGCATAATTATTTGATTTGCAAAAAAAAAAAAAGAGAGAGAGAGAGAGGGAGAGAGATTCACTTTGGTTATATAAATAGCATTGTTTTCAAAATGGTTCTTTAAGTAATAATACTTAGCTGGCCTTTGTGGGCATTTATGCACAATACCTCAGAGTATTTTCCATTAATTTCTCAAGGATGTTAACATTATCTGGGGGGTGTACATCATCACTCAACTCTCAAGTTCTATGGCTTGAGAGTAAACTTTGCAAATTCCGTCAAAATCAGTTTATTTAATTTCCAATAGTCACTATTGTGATCTTATAGTCACTATTGATACAGTGGGAAGAGAAAGTACAAAAAGAAAGAGAAATAGTCTCACCTACCTGACCACTCCATCACTATAAACCAAAATCTTCTGGTTCATCTGTTACGTTAGAGGAAGGAGGTGTGGAGAAGAACAAGAAAGAGAAGACAGATCCAAATGAAGGAAGGAGACAGGTGAATGACAGAGGATAAACGAAGGAAGTTAGACGAGGGAGGGAAAAGCAGGTGAGAAGAGAAAACCAGATACTTGAGCCAATTGAGGATTCTGAAGGTCTCACCGAAGCCACTTGGGCACCGGCCAGCCGGAACAATAGCGGCTTATCCTTATCTGGCTTTAGGATGTGACAGTAATAGCTCCTGGTTGCCTGTGACCGTCTCTCCCTATGAAATGTGTCAAAGCAGGGGGTTCACCAGAAAAGCTCCCAGTTTTGATAAGGGGGGTTGGGTAGTCCTGCTCTGCCATGAGCCCCGGCTGAAGGGTGGCACTTCCTGTCCCCACTGGGGAAAGCTGAGGAAGAAAGGGAAGTAGGAGATCCACCTGGCAGCTCCGCTAGCCACTACATTTCTACAAATGCTACCAGATGAGTGGCTGAAAAGGCCGAATTCTCTCAAGTTAGTGGTTTGTCTTTGTTACTGACTTAACCCAAACTTTATTTCAGAATCCATACATAAGTGCTATGTATATGTGGAGGGAAAGAATGAGAGGGAGAGGGAGAGAGAGTGAGGAAGAGAGAAGGTGAGAGAGAGGGAAGAGAGGGCTATTATTACCCTGAGATATTCATGTGTTGAAGTTTCTTTCTTTCCCTCTCTCTCTTTCTCTCTTCCTCTCTTTCTCTCTCTCTTTCTTTCTTTCTTTTGTAGAGACAGAGTCTCACTTTATTGCCCTTGGTAGAGTGCTGTGGCATCACAGCTCACAGCAACCTCCAATTCCTGGGCTTAGGCGATTCTCCTGCCTCAGCCTCCCGAGTAGCTGGGACCACAGGTGCCCGCCACAACACCCGGCTATTTTTTTGTTGCAGTTTGGCTGGGGTCAGGTTTGAACCTGCCACCCTTGGTATATGGGACCAGTCCCCTACTCACTGAGCCACAGTTGCTGCCTGCTTTCTTGCTTTCATTCTTTCTTTCCTTCTTTCTTTCTCTCTCTCTCTCTTTCTTTCTTTCTTTCTTTTTCTTTCCTTCTTTCTTTCCTTCTTTTTTCCTTCCTTCCTCTCTCTCTTTTTCTTTCTTTTTTTGGTCCTTCTTTCTGTTTATTTATGTATTTATTTTAGATCTAGGGGTCTAGCTATGTTGCTCAAGCGAGATGCAAAACTCCTGAGCTGGCGCTATTCTCTCACTTCATCTTCCCAGGTGGCTGAACTACAGGTGGGCACTACTCTGCCTGGCTTTGAAGTGTTTTCAAGCCCTGGAATTTCAGTTGTCTTTCCACTTGAAATGTAATTATGAAGTCTTTATTCATAATAGCCCCCTCAAAATAAAAAAAAAAGGAAACAACCTAAATGGCTATCAGTAGGAGAGTAGATAAATAAATTTGAGTATATCCATACAATGTAAATTACACACAAATAAAAATATGAACTACTGATAAACATAATACAGATTAGTGTTTAAAATGCCATATTGAGAGAAAGAATTAGATTCAAAAGAGCTGATTCTGTATGATTCCACTTACATGGAACTTAAGTTCTGACAAGAAATCAGAATGTTGTTACAACTGTGGAGTGGGCCCACAGGTGTATTTGTACATAGATAAAAATTAAGCAGAAAACTTAAGATTTGTGTATGTTACTTTATGTAAATTATATCCCAGTGATTTCTTTAAATCATATCCTCAAAGAACATTTATAGACATGGAAAAAGAGAATATTTATAGACATGGCAATGAATTACATATGTTTAATGCAAAAAGCAGGATATGAAACTATATATATATACACACACACAGTGTGATCCCAACTTTGTTCGAAAATACATATGTATAGAAATAAGACATATGTGCCAAAGTGTTAAAAGTTATTAAATCTACTATAATAGAAGAGTAAGTTTTATCCTCTTCAATACATTTATCTATATTTTGAAACTTTTCTGTAAGGAGCATGTATTGTAGTTTTTAGAAAAAAACAATTTCTTTTGAAGTTTGCTATAACTTCCCTTCCCCCATTTCGACTGCCCAAGTCCTGGTTTAGGCCCTCCCTTGTAAGTTCTTCTAACAGACTCCTAACGGCCTCCCAAACTCAAGATTTTATCTAACACGATTTGCTTCTCCTCTGGATGTATCTTCCGTTTTTAAAAATAAAATTTTATTTTTGTCACATGTATGATATCTTTTCTTCTTTTTTAAATTCAGATTGTTTCTACTCCATGTGAGGTTTGGATTCCTCCAAGTACCTTTCTCTCTGCTTGTCTTGGTCTCTGCCTTTCCTGCTGGAAACTTTCCAGAACTATCTGGCAATAGTAAAAGGAAGACGATAAAAAGCCGACTGAACACACTCCATTTGGGGTTTTGTCCTCACCGCGACACTGACACTCTTCCTGTCAAGGTCCCCGTGAGTTCCACGTTGTCTCATCTTACTTGACCCAGCAGGGGTTTGGACATGCCGACCACGGCCACAGCTGCCACTCTCTCTGAGTTCCGTCACCCTGCCTTCCCTTTCTCCATCTCTTCTACTGGTTCCTGTTCACCTTCCTGATCTCCCCATGTTGGGGTTTGCCCAGGACTCGGCCATGTTCTCTGCACCAGAACCTTGATGATCTCATCTCCCGGCCTTCACACAACAGCTGTGCGAGATGATAATGACTCACAGGTGCATGGCTCCAACACTGACTTCTGCTCTGAATTCCAGACTTATTTCTGCCCTCAGCTGAAATCACTACTTAGATACCAACAGGCAAGTAAACCCCCAAATCAGTCAAGTCAAAATTCCTGATTCCTCCTCCCCACAATCCTGCTCCTCCCTGGTCTCCTGGCTCTTAGTAAATGTTCCCTCCTTCAAAAAAATTTTGATAGATTTAATTTTTGATACATTTAATTCTACACCTATTTCTTTTTCTTTTTGAGACAGAGTCTCACTCTATTGCCCTAGGCTAGAGTGCTATGGCATCATAGCTCACAACAACATCAAACTCCTGGACTCAATGGATCCTTTTGCTTCAGCCTACAAAGTAGCTGGGACTACAGTCGTGGGCCACCACTCCTGGCAAACTTTTCTATTTTTTTTTTTTATTGAATCATAGCTGTGTACATTAGCTCAATCATGGGGTACAGTGTGCGGGCTTCATATACAATCTGATATATTTTCATCTGCCTGTTCGACATAACATTCATGAGATTTTCTCATTTACTGTGTGAAAACATTTTTGTTCTGCATTCTGTAGTTTTCTCCTGACCCTTCAAAGATGCACCTCAAGTGTGTTCTCATCCTTTATCCTCTAGCTGTTCTATTTTTAGTAGAGATACGGTCTACCTCTTGCTTAGGCTGGTCTCAAATCCCTGAGCTCAAGCAAACCAGCCTCCCAGAGTGCTAGGATTACAGAAATGAGCCCTGCCCAACATGCAAAGGTTTAATTAATTTCTTTGTGTTCAATAAAAAGTTCATTCATTCATTTGACAAATATTTGCCAAGTAGATATTAAAATTCCAGGCTTCTCTGGGTACTCAAGATATATCTATAACCAAAATAGACTAAAGTCTCTAACTTTGGGAGCTGATATTCAGCTATGATGAATTTTCTTGAGTCCAGAGGAACCCAGAGTTCCCTATCCAGAAAAATACACCTTCATTCTTCCACTAGGTATGTGGAGGGGAATTTCCTTGACTGAGCTGCTCCTTACACGCACTTTCAACGGGGTTGCCAAATCCAGCACCCCTAACTTTCAACCAGTCCTATGTTTTCAGCCCTCCTTTTCTGATCCCAGTCCCTTCCCATCTCTCTGTCCTCCAGAGAATCCTGCTGGTGCCTTCAGTGTCACAGGGTGTGGTATCAAGAAACAGCTTCCTTTTTTTATTCGGTTCTGCTGAAGTCAGTTAAGACTCATGCTTCCCCATTCAGCTTCCCAGATGTGATTTTTTTCCCTCTTTCACAGCCCCGTGGCAGGGGGGTTTTAATCTATAATTTTAGAAAGCAGATGTAAACACTGACATTTAATCTGCTCTGTTTAGTAAGGCAATCTCAGCACCATGACCAGCATCATCTTTCTTAAGCATCCCATCAGATTTTGAAGAATGGATCCACTGAGCACCTAGTCTAAGCAGGGAGGGCACATACTGAGTGGCTGGACAGTGTTGTTTCATTACCTGGGAGGCCTGTGGAAAGTTCAGCTCCCTGGAAAACCCCTCACCCAGTAAGTATTGGGTGTAACCATCCTGTCTTGCCCATATGCATAGCCAGGAAAATAGGGGAAATACAGCAGCCCTTGGCTCCCAAGTCTCATTCCAGGCCTGCAGTAGGTGAGCAGAGGGATCTCACATGTTTATCCAGTTTTTCACTTGTCCCTATCCTAGGGTCTGGCCTAAACAGCCAGAGCTCATTCCATCAGATCCATCACACCTCCCTGAAATAACTGGGGCACTCTCTTGATTTGGGGAGCACCATTGTCTGGAAATATTACAAGCCAGGAGAAGCTGTGGAGAACAGATTAAGAATTAAGATTATAATTTAGTTAAAATTAGTTAAATATGCCTCTGATCTTGATTACACATAAGGTTAAATGAAGAATTTCAAAATTAAGAATAAGATTAAATTATTCATAAGAATGAAGTTTAAAATATGGCCTTTAGAGACTTGAGTTTATTCTGCTCTGAGATTACCATTTTATTTATAATGCTTAGGAAGAAATCATTGAGTCTTTTTCATTGGGTTACCATGAGAATTAAATGAGATTATGTATGGAGATTAGGTATAAGGCCTGGGACACTATACTACATGTGATATAAAGGTAAATTTAACTTCCCTGTACCTTCAATTTAGCCCATTTGGTTATGGACTCAAGTTTGAACCAGGTCAGAATTTATTCTATTCTAACAAATTGAGTTTTTGGAGACTTCTGGTCTCTCCTAGAGGGGACTCAATACTCCTTCCCATACACAGATTTGCTTCCTACAATCTATTTTTCAGATCTCTCACCATGTCACATACTATGGAGCAGAATAACATCATTTATGACACTTGGCATAAAGAAAGTATTTCAACATGCTACGTGAGAATCCATCAGACCCTTAAACAAAGCTAGAGCTGACTGGCAGATTAATTAATGCTTACTTAGTAGCCTACATGCTCCCTTTTATTCTCTAGACACCCTGAAGTTAGGTTAGGGTTACATGGCTAGTGTAGGTCAATAGGCAAGGACTGAAAGTGATAGCAGCATTTCCAAGAGAAGCAGTGAAAACCCAGTTTCTTCCTTCCCTTTTCATGGTGATGTCAGAGTTCGTATGTTTCAAATAGTTAACTACAAGATGGTGACTGGAGAAAAGTGAATCCTGGATACCTGAGTGGCTGTGTGGAACAATTCTCTACTCTATCCCCAGTCCAAGCCACATTCAAGCTAAGACAAGAGAGAACTAAACATTTGCTATATTAAACCACTGAGATTTTGGGTGTGATTTATTGCTCAGGCTGTTCTCTAACTCCTAGCCTCAAACAATCCTTCTGCCTCAGCCACCCAGACTGCTTGGATTACAAACCTTAGCCACCACATCCTGCCTGGAAATATTTTTTTAAAGACATAGCAGAAAGGAAAGAGAACCAATGATAATTCTAGACCCAAAAATACAATAACTGAAATTAAGGAAACAATGGGTAGATTTTTTTCCCAAATAGACTTCCCTGAAGAGAGAAATATATAACTGAAAACTAAGTCAGAAGAAACTATGTAGAATGACACATATAGTGGTAACAAACAGAAAACACAGAAGAGCTCTCAGAGACCTCTGTACAGTCTAGAATACATTTAACTGAACTCTCAGTAAGACAGTAGAGAATGGAGCAAAAGCAATATCTTAAAAAATAATAGTTAATGTAAGACATGGATATATAGATTGCAAATTAAATTAACTTGTCAGGGAAGAGAGAGAAGGAAATTTTTTTTTAAGAAGTCAAATATGATTGAAAGAATTCTAGCTTGAGAAAAAAGATGATATGATGAACTGAGATAAAGAACAGAAATGGAAGAACTGGATACAAAAACTCAGGCCAGATATCTTCTGCATACAAGAATCTCATCTTACCTTAAAGGATAAATATAGACTCAGGGTGAAGGCTATATTTGGGTGGTTTGGAGGAGGCAGTGTAAAATAATAGAAATAATATGTTCCAATCTTTACCTACAGAATTTAACATCCAGGTAGTGATAACAAATGGACCTTTATTTCTTATATAATTAATACTTTTTGTCATATTCAAGAATCTTCATAACTTTCATTGTTTGGGAAGGATCATCAGACTTTTCTTATCTCAAGAATCCAAGCCCTCGGGAACCCTTCTATTCCTGTTAGAATCCATGGTCTGCTTCCAAGGATTGCTCTACAAATGGACATTTGTGGCAAAATGTACAATGACTTGCAAACTGCATCTGCCTGGTATTAAAATGTAATTCTTTGTCTAATGCAACCTACACTGAGGAAAAACTCATCACAACAAAGATAAGATATTTCCTAGTTTTTAACATCATAATCCAGAGCTCCATTAAAAAAAAAAGACTATGAGAACAAAATATGGGCAAAATGTGGCATTTCTCCATGTGACACCTACTTCAAATGATGGAATAAATACAACTTTTTGTCACAATCCACAATATTACTTTAAGGGTTATAAGGATTTTTTCAATAGCTTTTTGACTTTATTAACACAAGAAAATATATAACACTGGCTATCATAAATTTCTAATATTTTTTACTTAGAAAACAGCACAACTTTCACAAGAAGCTCTGTGACTACTGGTTAAAAACACCATAGATAGCATGCTTCCTTTTCAACTGAAAAATTCCAAAAAAGGTTAAAATATGATGATGATGACAGTTGTTGAGTACTTTCATGTTGTAGGAAGTGCTCTAAGGGACATACAGGGATTAACTCATTAAAGAGATTTAAAGATGTTCGATAACGTAACTTGTATACTAATGATATAAAGAATATTATTTAATGGAAAGTCAGACAACAGATTTTTTTTTTCCCCAAGGTATACATAAACTCCCCTGGTACAACTAGGTACCAAAAATATATATAAGAGAAATGAGAAAAAACACTTTCATAAACTTTCATATAAGTAAGCCTATAATTTTCCCATGATATTATTTTGTTCTTCTGAAAGTAGAAATAAAATTTTCAAAACAAATGAACAGGAAAATAATTTTATTTTCAAATAACCCTTTACATGCCAACATTAAAATTTCAAATATATCTAGAGAATATTTATGTAATTACCTTATGCAAAGATGAATATTTCATCTTACTATAACTATAGGTTTAATTATACTAGATGTTTTCATTCCAGTATTTTCCTGTATATCTACTGCGATAATATCATTCCCAATAGTGTCATTATGAATACTTCAATCATAATTTTATACAATTTGATCAAACTTTCTAATACAATCTCCAGCAGAAAAAAATAAAGACATACATGTTTTAAAACACAAGACACTTTCAAGAGAATTTCACCTAATAAAACACATGAGCCTACTTCTTAAATTATTAAATGTCTTAACGGTTTGCATATAATTTGAGACATTATTTAACCACATTCATGATATTACAGATAGTTGACATTTAATAGCCAATCCCTTGTTTATTCCTTTCCAGCTAATCTGACCATCTGATTCCTGGAAATTTGGCTTTTATTTTTTATTTGCTTTCTTTCTTTTTTTTTTTTTTAATTATTTGAATCACTCATATAGTCTATGACTTTTATTATTAAAAAAAAATTATGAATTCACAGGACCATTTGACTCTTCAGATAACTAAGGGTCTTTGAATCTAGCCCCCCCCAGGAATGTTTGAATCAACATCCCGTCAAATGTTTCCCATCCCCCACACCTGCCAAAATAGGGAATCACCCACAAAATCCATTCCATTTTCAGTTTTCATTATTAAAAATGTCCATCCTACACTGAGCAAAAATCTTCTTCCCTAAAATTGCCATTTATTTGGGTCTCTACCAATCTCAGCACTAGCCCTGGGAGCATGGCCTTGGGCAAGTTACGGTCTTTTGCTTTTAGTTTTCCTCAATTATAAAATGGGGATAAGAAATCTATGTTGTAGCGGCATGTTTAAAGCACCTGGCAGAGCACAGGGCCTCCAGGAGGAGTAGCCTTTATTAGAAATAGGAACCCTTCTTCTGTTAACCTAAGAGATGTGGTGGCCTCTTGGTCCTCCAGGCCAAGGAAAAAGGAACTTCCCATTTCATTCACTATTTCTTTGAACAACTAGGTATTGTTTCCCTTATTCTTCTAGTGATTTCTTTCTGAATAAATTCAGCTCTTTAAGAGAAGGGTCCCCTGCCAATCTAAAAAAATATGTGTACATTATCAACTGAGACCAAGGTCAGAGCAAGATATTTCCCTTTTCTGTTGTGGATTGTACCCCTTTCCCATCCCCTTTGGACCTCCAGAGTCCCCATGTTTGGCCTATCTGGCCAGGAGGGCTATGAGGGGAGGCAGTATGTTCTAAGGTGAGAAGACAGAGCTGCCTCTCATTCATTAGGATGTGTCTGAGAGGATTCCCTCTTCATTCTGGTAGGATGTGAGCTCTTCCTCATCAAGGGTAGCTGCCCTCTGTCCTCTCCATTCCTTCTTCTGGACCTCACAATTCTGAGTGGTGGCTCCATAAGACATCTTCTTTCTGGGACTAGCAAAACTCTCATGGTTGAGTTCTGTCTCCTCAGCCAATTCATCCTGGTCGATGATCCCACATTTCTCCTCAGAGAGATTCTCTGGATCAGCCCACTCCTGTTTCTCCCCAGAGGCAAAGACCCCATAGAAGATCACGCCACTGTAGTGCACCAGGGCAGCTATGAGGAACACGTTCTGCCATTCTTCACGGGTCTAAACAAGGAAATGAAATGCCCTTTAATGTTTTAACCAAAACTGGAGATGAGCAGTCTATCTTAGGTCAAGCATGGTGGCTAACTCCTGTAATCCTAGCACTCTGGGAAGCCACGGCAGGTGGATCGCTTGAGCTCAGCAGTTTGAGATCAACCTCAGCAAAAGCAAGACCCCATTTCTACTAAAAGTAGAAAAACTAGCCAGGCGTAGGGCACCTGCCTGTAGTCCCAGCTATTGGGGAGGCTAAAGCAAGAAGATCACTCAAACATAGGAGTTTGAGGTTGCTATGAGCTATGACACCATGGCACTCTACTCGGTCTCAAAAAAATAAAAAATAAAAAAAACAGTGTATCCTAATGACCTCCACTGGGACAAAAGCACCTGCCTCCCCCCCCCCCCAAGGCAAGGCTGTGCTTCTTTGGAGGACATGTGTCAAAAGCAGCATTGTGAGTCTGCACCTAATGTAAATAAAAAACTTAACAAATGAAAGTTAAGACTACAATGAATATGAAAGTTAGAAACTACAACAATGTGTATTTTTTTAATTTAAAAAATACATTTAAAAAAAAACAATATGTAAAAATACATGCAGCACCAACTGCACAGCTTTTTAAATACTTTAATGGGGTTTCCCCTCACATCGTGAGCAAAATTAAACTTACTTTGGGGACCCACCATTTTAGATATCAGGGGTCCCCTTCTTGCTTCCTGTTAGATACATGACAGTATTTGAGCCAAGACAGGGCTCACTCTTGACTGCCAAAAGCTTATTTGTAATCATATTTTCTGTGTAAAAAACATTAATCAAAAAACACTGGGAATTTGTGTTTAACATTAGGAACAGACAGCATCTTGGCTCTAATAGTCATGTTGCTGGGCCTACCATTTCATGAACAGAGAAGGAGAATGTAGATCCTCTGCCTATAAAATCCACAAATCCTACCTTTCTTTTCTGTCAAGAAGTTATCTCATACTTTCTTCTCCAAGGAGCTGGAAACATTCCATAATTATATTTATGATAGGTTATCCCACACACACAAAAAAATGGTTGGGTAAAAACTGTACAGCACAAAAAAATTCTTATTTGCAGAAAGCAGCATCCAGAAGTTTTTTCAGTGACAAAGATAAAGAAATCACATGGGCTGTAAATGAATTCTGGATGGATCGTGTGATCTTCCTCTATTACCCACCCTCGTCTAAGACTCTAAGGTTCAGTAACAACTGAATGCCACACCCTTGTACATTCTCAGAATCATTAATGTCTTGTTTATTTTCTTCTTAAAAGGAAGTATAACAGCACTAATACTTTTATGCTGGAACATGGTAAGCAGTAGATAGACATAGGGAACAAAGTTTCATTTAGAATTATAAAACAATCTCAGGTAACTCATTTATCCTGAGTTGATTGCCTCAGTTTCTTCTTTAGGTCTCTAAATAGTCTCTGGGGTCTTCAGAGCCTCTTCACCAAACTTTTATTTCTCAATTGAGAAAAGTGGAACAAAACAACAATTAGCCCCAGTTCCAGCAAGAAGCAATGGCTTTTAAAAACAGAAGAAGAAGAAAGAAAGAGAAACGAAGTTCAACTGACACAGTCAAGATCAAGGACACACACATTTACAGGCTGGAGGAGGACCTTGAGATCTCGAGTCCACTGCCACCCACAGTCAGAACGGAGACCATTACCTTATGCTTGGTCATCGCGCCAACAATTAGGGGACAGACCATTCCAGACAGGGTTCCCACTCCATTTGAAATCCCCATGAGAATGCTGGCATAGCGAGGGGCAATGTCCAGGTGGTTAACATTAAAACCTACAGTGAAGCCAAAACCTCAAAATCAGAGTCAAGAATTAAATTCCAAACACACTTTGAAAAATACTTAGCTTGTCCCAACTCCCATCAGTCTATTGGATTTTAGTATATAATTGATGGATATCAGTTCCCAGACCAAGAGTATGGGTTGAAGATTGTCAGGTTTTGTCTGCACAGAGCAGCCTCAGTAGACGACACTGTGATTGATTGGCAATGTCTACCAAGGGCTCTCCATGGGGACAGAATTAAGGCATCTGTATCTTGTAGGTTCAGAACTCCAAAACATGGAATTTGGAGCATAATGAAGAAGGCAAATCACAGTTATTCAGAGGAAGCAATCACTCAATCAGATACAGTGTGATTCGAACAAGCCGTGCTTCAAAATGACCCTCTCTTAGCTCTCAACTCAGTCTTCAAAGGCAGCCATGGGTCAGCCTTGTTCAGTGGCCACATAGCATCATGAAACGAGGGCTTTTCTATGACAAATACTCACACGCACAAATAATGGTAGAACCCTCTGCAATTTATGAAACTTACTTGGTTTATTTCTCAATTGAGTACAAATCTGTAAAATTGGCTCTGAATCTCATCTCCACCACATTTTAAGCCTTTGTTTCCTCATCTCTAACATGGGGATAGTATCACTGCTTACCTGTGATATGAGATTCAGGGGGAAGCATGGATGTGTGAGCCCTCAGCAATGGCAGTTTGCACTAACTGCCACCACTACTGCTGCTGCTGGGAGCAGTAAAATGACAAGTCACCAGCACCTCACTGTCAATCCCCTTATCAGGACAGAAGAATGAGTGGAATGAAGGGGGAGGGGGCGGGGAAGGGCAAGGCTAGAAAAAGGAAGACATGAGATGCTGGGAGGCAACTTTGCCAATACACTCCAGGGTGCATTTTATTTTGTTATTTTACTTTATTTTTTTATTTTATTTTATTTTTTATTATTTTATTTTTGAGACAGAGTCTCACTCAGTTGCCCTGGGTAGAGTGCCGTGGCATCAGAGCTCACAGCAACCTCAAACTCTTAAGCTTTGAGCAATCCTCTTGCCTCAGCCTTCCAAGTAGCTGGAACTACAGGTGCCGGCCACAATGCCCAAGTAGTTTTTCTATTTTTAGTAGAGACAGGGTCTTGCTCTAGCTCAGGATGGTCTCCAACTCCTGAGCTCAAGAAATCTACCTGCCTTGGCCTCCAAAAGCACTAGGATTAAAGGCATGAGCCACCTCACCCTGCCCTAGGCATACATCTTAGAGTTAGACAGACCTCTGTTCTGGCAGCTTAACTGAGACGCAAACCCAGACTATGGATTTACACTTCCTGAACCTCAATTTCTTTATCTCTATACTGGGATAACCATTCTCACAAAGTTATTGTAGGAATTAAGTTAAATAATGCATGTTAACTGTATGGTTCACAGAGGTGAAAGCAACATGTATGCTCTTTACGGGCAGTCAGCTACCTGTCTTGTTTACCATCACCATCTTCCCTGAACCAAGCAAAGAGCTTGGTACATAGCAGTTGCCCAATAAATAGTTGTCTATTACCAATTTTAGCTGCTAAAATTATAACAAGGGGGTCATAGATTTTGTTGATTCTTATTTTTTTGCTTGGTTTACTTGGCTTTTTAATTCTCTATTCTGTTCAAAGAACCTGAAAATAGGATCAATTTTTTTTTGTCTAGTCTGGCTCATTGGGTTGGTTGGCTAGCTTTTCCTACTTCCATTCATGGAGGATTTTTGAGAACACCTTTTGTCGGTAATAAACATACCTTCTCTTTCAGATCCAAGTGCCCAACAACCAGAATATAAACCAGCTGCAAGATTAATTAATCTTACTGTTGATTTGAATGTGATAACCACTTTATTAGAAAAGAACCCAGAGATAAGAAGCAATTAATATGATTGTTGAGTATTGTGTTCTGATACAAAGCCTAGGCATCTGCGTTCAGCTAAAGATAAAGTGAGAAAAGCCATTTAGGTTTCTAGCTGCACAATCCTGGCATTCAGGGGGTTGGGTTGCAGGGAGAATCACTGAGAAACTGAGACATTGACAGATTTTTGTAGCAGAGGAGAAAAAATGGCACGCAAGCTATTCTGCACAAAAGCCATTTCCCCAAACAAGGCATCTCTCGTCCCTTGCCTCTTTGTAACCTCACCTGTATCCTCTCTCTCTCTTATTTTTTAATGCAGTCCCCTCTCCAGTATTCTTTATTTTCTCTTTTTGTGACCTCTTTTTTTTTTTTATTTTTGAAGTTCTTAGATTTGTGTGTTTAGGCAATTTATTTTTAGTCTTTTCTTTTTTCTTTTTTCTTTATTAAATCATAGCTGTGTACATTAATGCAATCATGGGGTACCATCTGCTGGTTTTATATACAATCTGAAATATTTTCATTGAACTGGTTAACATAGCCTTCATGGCATTTTCTTAGTTATTGTGTTCAGACATTTATATTCTGCATTTAGTAAGTTTCACCCATACCCTTCTAAGTGTATCCTCTCTCTTGTCTATAACCAGCCCTAACTTGTATCAATCTCCCCTGGCATCCATATTTGTTCCTTAGAAAGGTGACAGACAGCAGATCCTGAGGAATTATCACCCCATGACCCCATAGTGCCATTGTTGGGTTAGAAAGACCTTTATTCCAATCCCAGCCATGTAACTTCATTGGACAAGTTAAGTCACACCTCAGGTTCCTCACCGATAGAATGGATGTATCTGCACCACCCCTCCCCCATCAGGTTGCCATGGGGATTAAGTGAGCTCACATTTATAACATGGCAAGTATGGAGTAAGGCTTTCAGGGCAAGAAGCAACTGCTATGATTTAGGCTATAAGTTTCCCTCTTTCTGACTGTGAAACTGGAAATCAGGGGATAGGAAGCAGTTGGAGCCTGAACATTTCAATACCTCGGGGGACAAGGCATGAATCTCTTTGCATCATGAAGTTATCAAGGGAAGGTGTCCCTCAGCTTCCCTCTGGAAGCCGGTCATGATTGCTCTATCCCTGCCAGTCCGAGTGGGGACCTCCCGGCGGACAGAGGACTGGGGAGCTCGCTGAGAATGCAGAACCTCAGGCCCCCCTCTGGAGCTACAAAATCAGAATCGCCAGTATCCTAAGGTGATGTCTATGCACTTTATACTATTACAGTATAATGGTACGATCATGGTGAGTACTTATTAATTTTGTTAAGCCAAAGGGCTTCATGTAAATAAAGCACAGGGCTTCATGTCTACTAGGATACTAACTTTAGGAGGGTAGAATCTTCGATTTTTTTTTTCACTGTAACATCTCCAGTGCCATGAGAAGTGGGAGGGAACGCATGAATTATCTCTGTTCAACCTCCCAACACCCCTGTGAGTTTGCTGTTACATCCCTCCAATCTCTGAATGAGACAACTGCGGATTGAAAATTTTAATAATTTAGAAGATGTTTTCTTTTGTAAATAATAAGTAGTAAATAAAGGCCTCAAACTCAAGTCTATCACCTTTAAATCTGAGTTCTTAACTGCAAGCTGCTTTCAACATAGACTTTTTTCATGGTTTAATCATCAGCTCTATTTATTTTGATATTTAAGGCAGCCCGGAGTAATGGAAAGAGCATGGGCTTTGAGCCAGGCAAAATCATTCTTCTGTTCTTTTATTCTTTTGCCACCAACTGTGTGACATGAGGAAAGTCACTCCATTTCTTGAGCTTTGGGTAAATATCAATAAAATAGCAATAGCTGTACTTGCTTTATAATGTAAAATAGATGCAATATATAAAAAAATTTCTGTAAGAGACCTGGTGTGATGGCTCATGCCTGTAATCCTAGCACTCTGAGAGGCCAAGGTGGGTGAATTGCTTGAGCTCAGGAGCAAGAGCAAGATCCTATCTCTAAAAATAGCCAGGCATTGTAGTGGGCATCTGTAGTCCCAGCTAATTGGGTGGCTGAGGTGAGAGGATTGCTTGAGCCCAAGTGCTTGAGGTTGCTGTGAGCTATGATGCCACAGCACTCTGTTGAGGAGGACAAAGTGATGCTGTTTCCAAAAATATACATTTTTTTCTATAAGAAACAATTTTTATTATTACAATGTTTTAAAGATAGGCTAACAAATAATTGAATTTTACTCTTTCAGTTTTGCATAGGAAGTTTCTAAAGTCTTTATGACACGATATGATTGCCCTATGATCACTCATATACAGTAGACCAGTTTACAAAATCAGAGCCCAATGGCGCTGACATCTCTGAGGGCAGCTACAAGAATGACAGGGCTTAAGACACACAAAGAGCTTTGAACAGCCCTCAGCTTAGCATCAGCTCACATCATCATTGTTATAATTGTTACCTACTCTACCCTGTTCAGAAAGTCACTTCCCCTTTCTGCACCTGCATTTCCTTGTTTGGAAAATGAAGTCAATGTGAGTAAGGAAACAGCTCAAGAAGTCTTTTGCTCACAAAAACGCTTCTCATTCTATGACTATATGTCAAAGGACGTTCTCATTGGAGCTAACATTAGCAGTTCTGTAGCAAGAGGGGAAGGTTGAAAGTCACAAGAGCCTCTGTTAGGTACAGCGGCCAGGAGCTGCAGAAGGAAAGTCAGCTTCCCTCAGGACACATGTTTGGACCTCTGTTTGGGCCTCGGGAGGTGGTGGGTCCATTGGCATTTTGTGTCTCTGCCCAGGACGCAGTAGGTGGGGGCAATTCCAGCTTGAGTGGGCCCTAAGCCCAGTTCTCAGTGATCTTACAATGCCACTCCTACTAGATGAAATTCTCTAGACGCCACCCCTGCTCCTCGGGAATGGCTTGAAAGAAGGCTCTACAATATCCTTGTTCCCCCTCCCTCCCAAGACTTGCTGACTCTATAAACAAGATTTGGAAACCCAAAAGACACTTTACCTGAAATAGCAAAGCCACTAAATCCTACAGCAAGCACCAAAAAGGAGATAGCCACCCCTTTGGTGTGGGAAAAGCCGACCACCAGGAGTAAGGTTGCCTCCATGCCAAAACCTGCAAATGGAAACAGCAGGGGGGAATGTCAATTTCATGCAGTCTATCCAAGTTCATTACTTTGTCAAGTAAGAATTAATCTATATTTCTGCAAAGCTAAGCAGTTAGTACATACATTCTGGTTCAGCACTAACATAACAATATGACCCAGGTGGTTCATGGCTACGTGACTATGCCGATTTTACCCACGTGTTCATTTGTGGCCTAAAATTATGCTGGTGGACCTTGTACACCGGATGGTCCCAATAAGTTCCAGGGATGCTCCTGGGATGCGGGGCATTAATTAGTGGTTGGTTGGTGGCTTCAGGTGGTTACTTCTACCATTGCTAAATAACAAAACTTGTCGATATACTGACAAGGATTCCCCTTTGACTATGTAAGTTATGGCCTTTCACATAGAAATAAAATAACACTCTAATGTTTATTGCCAAAAGCAACCACAAAGCTGCAGTGAATATCTGAAACACTTATAAAGCATAAGTCAGAATTCTTCCATTTCAAGGAGCAAGAATCCAATGTACTCAATACTAATATGAAACCAGAAGATTATCTAATACACGTCCACATAGAAGAAAAGCTCAACTCAACTCAAAGTGGGGGGTGGGGAAATGACGGAGCAGGGAGAGGAGAAGGGGGAGGGGGATGGAAGCACGGGGGAGGGGGATGGGAGCACAATGTATGGGGCACCTGTTGGAGGTGGGACACAATTATAAGAGGGACTCTACCTAAGAAATGCAAACATTGTAACCTAATTCTTTGTACCCTCAAATTAACCTGAAACAATAAAAAAAAAAACTTCCATTTCAGAAGTTCTCCATGCTCTGAGGCCTCTTTTTTAAAAATGATATTTTTGCACAGAAAATACAGCAGAACAAAAGTACTTTCTGTTCCTTTCATTCAGAATAAGTGAGTCTAACACAATAAACAAAAATGAGGAAATTGTGAAGAAGTTCCTTCTGACCAAAAAGAAAAGAAAGAAAAAAAAAAAAGTTCAGCCAACAGCAGACAGAAAGATGATATAAATACCATTTCCAAGTGCATGACACGCCCTGGGAGGGGGAATAATTAGTGATGCTTCATTTGGAGACTGTCTGCTGATTCCAGACGTCTCCACACACGACTGTCCTACAGTTTCCTCAAAGGCAACTTGCCCCAATCAAGTCTCTTTTCCCCTATTTTGTACCCTTAAAAACTAAGTGAAACACCACCACCATGTACTCTTTTCTCCTTCTCTAACCTAGCCACGTGGATTCAGAGCCCAGACTTCAGAAGACTCAGGCAAGTATGCAAATTCCACCTCTAAATCATTAATTGTGTGATCTTGAACAAGTTACTTTCCCTCTTAGATTCCTTGTCCTTAAAAAATAGACATAATATTACAACTTTGTAGGGCTTTGGAAGATTAAATGGAATTGAATCTATAGGATATTGAGTGTGACATATGGGCACGGCTCAAGAATTCATAGCCCTTGGCTCGGAGCCTGTGGCTCAACGGGCTAAGGCACCAGTCACATACACCACAACGGGCTAAGGCACCAGCCACATACACAACGGGCTAAGGCACCAGCCACATACACCAGCCACATCGAACCTGAGCTAGCGGGTTCGAATCCAGCCTGGGCCCGCCAAACAACAATGGTGGCTGCAACCAAAAATGGCCAAGCGTTGTGGTGGGCTTCTTGGGAGGCAGAGGCAGGAGACTCACTTGAGCCCAGGAATTGGAGGTTGCTGTGAGCTGTGATGCCACAGCACTCTCTCCAGGGTGACAGCTTGAGGCTCTATCTCAAAAAAAAAAAAAAAAAGAATTGATAGCCTTTCATTCCAATGCAGAAACTTGGGAATCACCTTGGGACTGCTTCAGCATTCACATAAAATCTGTGGGTTCAACCTCAGAAATACCAGTCCAATCCAACTTCCACTTTCTCCTCCTCTACCACTGCCTTCGTCCTGGCCCAGGACCTCTCACTAGGACACTACAATAGCCTCTTTGGTGGTCTTCCCACCTCATCTTCCACTGGTCCATTCACCACGTGACTGTCTTTCTGAACCACATGACCTGATTAGTTGCTCCTATCTGCTCACCACCCCCCTATTTTGTGGACACACAGCTCTATCAGCCACTTCTTAATCACACAACACTGTCTCATTCACGTGCTGCTTTAGATGAGCTCGAAAGAGGATCCAATGAAATTAGGGAAGCAGAAGTGCTGTCAAAACTGTGGGCTCTATACTATTGCTTACTCATTCTTAATTTTATTTCCACATTTCAGATTACGCGTAGGGAAATACTGTTAGTATTTGACATACTAATCCTTTATGTTTTTGAAGTGGCCTGTCTTAAACAAAAAGACTTCTTAGAAGGGTCTAGGTGAAACTTACTAAATGCAGAATATAAATGTCCTAACACAATAACTAAGAAAATGCCATGAAGGCTATGTTAACCAGTTTGATGAAAATATTTCAGACTGTATATGAAACCAGCACATGGTACCCCATGATTGCATTAATGTACACGGCCATGATTCAATAAAAAAAAAAAAAAGACTTCTGGCTCAAACTTACTTTAACACTCTCAACAGAGGCTGTACAGAAAGTTAATTCCCCCAAAGAAAATAGAGTGAAGGTATTGCGTAAAGAATAAAACTTACAAATCATGCATCAGTACAGCTGTAAGAAGAAAAATGATCTTGGCCAAATTGTCAAAGGAAGGAAAAGCATTTGAGAACCTAGATGGTTTCTACTAAGAGTTAAAATCCTAGAGATAGGACTGCATGTCGGGAGCTTAAGGATAAAATTTAAACCTCAGGGATAATTGAGACATCTTTGAAAGTGAACCTATTCCGAGTTCCCAAGAAAAAGAAAACCAGGATTTAAAGGCCTCGGAAAATTTTCATTTCACATTAAAACAGTCTGAAGTTCACACACTGATTCAATGTAACTAGAAATTTTTACCTCAGGGCAGGGGTGTCCAACCTGTGTCAGGCAGGCCCCATTCTGATTTTGTAAGGACTTTTTTTCGCTTATCTGTGGTGTCAGATATCATGAAAAGTATGCACAGATTTTTTTCTTGCTCATCAGCTGTATTACCTCTGTGGTCCAAGACAATTCTTATTTTTCCATTGTCTAGCTGAAAAGAAAAAAGGTTGGGCACCCCTGCTAGAGGGAAGTAGGAGAGTTTGACATCTGTCTTTGAGGAATCTGGGATACATTCTTTGATTGTCAATGAATTAGAACTAAACGTCACGGCTTAAGGTGATCCATTGGCTTTAAATGATTGTAATGGTACAGGTCCCTTATCTATGGGGAAGAAAATAAGAACATGAGATCTAAGAGATCTCTAATCCTTCTCTGCATATCCTCTGCATGTCTTTCTAGGAAACACGAAGCTAACTAAAATCCTCTAGAAGACTCGAGAGCCTTGTCATTTCTCAATCAATCTGCATTCTTCCATGATGGCACAAAACTCTGTTTTCATGTAGTTACTTCTGGCCTGGCACCTCTGTATTTAAGCAGGATCATAGGTTGTTGTGGTCTTTCTTCTTTTTAATTTTCTATGTAGGACCCATTGGTCCTACTAGGACAAAAATAAACAACATTAAGAGATACGTGAAGAAGTATTTTTAAAAGATAAGAAGGGTGTTTATCATAGCTAAATTTATAATCACCAAGATGTGAAAAGAATATGCTCATCAACCCATCAAGGGATTAATAAACTATATTGTGTATACCATGGAATAGTATTCAGCCATAAAAAAGATGGAGACTTTATATCTTTTGTATTCACTAAATGGACTTGGAGAACATTCTCTTTAGTAAAGTATCACAAGAATGGAAAAGTAAGTATCTCATGTACTCACTATTCATATGAAGCCAGTAGACAAACTAATACAGGACTACACAAGAGAAAAATTCAATTTAATTCAAGTTGGGGGATGGGGAGGAGACAGAAGAGGAGATGGGTGAGCTCCCACCTAGCAGGCACAGTGTAAGGGCCTAGGGCATACCTCCTCATACAACATGGACCTTACCCAACAAACGCAAATATTGTAACCTAAATCATTCATACACTCATGTTAATCTGAAACTTAAAAAAAAAAAATAGGAAGGGACCAGGGATATTCCATATATGTATTCTTGTTTCTTCGGAAAAACACATTTGCTCTCCAACAGACACCTCGTCAGTAATTAAATGTCTTTGAGGGCTCTCATCAGCACCACCCAAGGCCATCACTACCAGTTAAGCCAGGGTCTCAGAGCAGATTCCATGTGCACAAGACATCCCCACAAAATGTGTTTAAGCATCTGGGCTTTGTAGAGATTATGCAAATAGTATTTAAATCCAGAACTTTCTTTCAAGTTGCTGGTTTCAAGTGCATATTTTTGGTCAAGGGAAATACAAATGACTAGCAGATATTTGCTGAATACCTCCTTTGAAAAACCTCTGCTTTTTTCCCCCCCCCCAGTGTCTGGAACACAGGAGGAGAAAAAGGCATTAACATTTGTTAAGAGCCTTCCGTAGGCTGGACACCATTTCTACATTGTTTCATTTAACTCTCAAGATTACACCTGAAGTGAACATTCTTATTTGGATTTGAAAGAAAGCTGGCTCAGAGAATTTGGATATCCATCCACCTCTCTCCATCTCCATTGCCACCAGTTTAGTCAAAGCCACCATTTTCCTTTGACAGGGCAACAGAAATAGCCTCCCCCTGGCCTCCCTTCTTTTATTCATGAGCTGTGAATTCCATTCTCCAGATTTGAAAACATAGATCATGGGTTTCCCCACTCTCCTACTTTAAACCACTTGCTTCCCAATGCACTTCTAATAAAACCCAAGCTCTGCGTAGGTCAACCAGGCCAGCCATGGTGTGACCCCAGCCAAGCATCTCCTAATGCTCCGCACCTCAATCCACCTTGTGGCTCTCCTCCCTTCTGTTCTCAAACATGCCACCTCTGTGCCTGCCTCAGGGCCATCGCAGGGGCTGTTTATTCTCCCTAAAACATTTTCCTGAAAGAACCGTGACAAGGTGGCATGTGATAAGATGCCAAGCAAGTCATTTGAAGAAATTCAGAGGGATCACGGGGGAATGACATGGCTGTAAAGAAACACAGGGAAGGCTCGGTGCCTATGGCTCAATGGGCTAAGGCGCCAGCCACATACACCTGAGTTGGTGGGTTCTAATCCAGCCCGGGCCTGCCAAACAACAATGACGGCTGCAACCAAAAAATGGCCGGGCATTGTGGCGGGTGCCTGTAGTCCCAGCTACTTGGGAGGCGGAGGCAGGAGACTCGCTTGAGCCCAGGAATTGGAGGTTGCTGTG
>CAUYON010118036.1:0-12261 GCA_963573935.1 Arctocebus calabarensis
TCCAATTCCTGGGCTCAAGCGAGTCTCCTGCCTCTGCCTCCCAAGTAGCTGGGACTACAGGTGCCCGCCACAACGCCCGGCTATTTTTGTTTGGGTTGCAGCCGTCATTGTTGGTTGGTGGGCCCAGGCTGGATTCGAACCTGCCAGCTCAGGTTTACATGGCTGGTGCCTTAGCCCACTAAGCCACAGGCGCCGAGCCGTGCAAAAGAAATCTTAACTAATTTCCATTAATCCCATATAAGGAGCTCAGTAGATGTTCTTTGGAAGTGGAAAGACAATTTCTGGTATTTGGTTAATGGGAATTCTCAGTAAAAATACATCATGCATTGTAATGCTAAATGTACCTAATTGCTACAGAAAAGTCCTGTACCATATTTCATTGAATCTGAGACACAAAGATGCCTCAGGAGAGAAAAGAGGCTGCCAATTAAATTATGACAGTCCTGTCACAGAATTAAATTTTATACTTGCTGAAGTAGCTGTTTAGTCTTATTTAGATATAGGTTCTATTCCATTTTCTTTTGGACATACAGAAAAAAGAAAGAATAAGGAAATAACTTATTTAAGGCAATAACCATGAAGTCATCTCAACTTCCCCCTATAAAAACACCATTAATTTTAAGATGCCGCCCATGTTCAGAGATGTTAAATGAGAAGAACTGTGTCCTAAAGTTGATGAACTTTAGTGATGCATTGTTTTCAGCAAATGTCTGGAAAGGTTTTCAGTTTATTTTAGTGTAATTGGCCCAGAATTTGTGCAATCAAACATCCTGGATGTTGGCGTTTTTGTGCAGTGTTACTCCTTCTAGCATACAGAATGAGTTATCAGAGCTCATCATAAATATTTGCCCAAGACTTGTTTTTTGTACATTCTCCTTAGATACTCGGTCTGCCTGTAGAGAGGCAGTCCAGCATTTCATCTTCTATACATTTCTCATAGCTCAGGGATCCTCATTCAGGGTACCAATACAAACAAAAACCCCATTCTTAGGGGCATTGTACTTGTAGGTCTGAAATCTTGAGTTCGAGAAGTAGAGAAATTCTCTCCTGTCTTGGTATTGCAAGCAGAAAGGAATTATAATATCAAAGCTCAAAAGTTTGGACATTATACTTAGGTTTGTAAATATCTTCTTTGCAAGCTTACAGCAAAGAGAGAATTCTTGTTTTTTTTTGTTATTTGTTTGTTTTTTTGAGATAGAGTCTGACTTTGTTGCCCTGGGTAAAGTGTCAGTGCATCATAGTTCACAGAAACCTTATATATATATATATAGTTCTTTAGGTATTGTTAAAAGAAATATAAATCTGGGAAGAGAAACATTAAAAATAAGTCACAAATTATATTGTGACTCGTATGATACCTCATTTACATAAGCAAACAAAAATAAATGTGCAAATTTATGTTTACATATTAGTGTGCTTGCACACACATGTATGCATAAAGATCTAGAAGGACACTTCAAAGTGTTTGCAGGCTTATCCTTGGGAGAGTAAAGGATTTGAGTTGTATGGTAGGGTAAGATGGCCTACTATTGGTTTTTAGGGTATTTTAATTTTTTTATAATAAACAGCTAATTGTCACTTTTACACCTTAGATTTTCATTTATTAAATTTTTTAAAGTTTTATATTTCTCTGGGGAGCAGATTAAGAGAAAAAAGCAAGCTGAGACCTCATATAAAAAGTTGAAAATTACAGTGTGTCTCTGGAAGGGAAAGATGGCGATAAGAATAAGATTTATTAATTTTTATCTCTGTATCTTTTATTTATTTATTTTAGAGACAGGGTCCTCCTCTGTTGCCTGGGCTAGAGTCCAGTGGCACAATCATAGTTTACTGCAGCCTCAAACTCCTGGCTTCTAGCTATCCTCCTGCCTCAGCCTCCCGAAGTGCTAGGATTATTTTTATTTTTTATTTTTTTGAGACAGTCTTAAGCTGTCACCCTGGGTAGAGAGTTGTGGCATCATAGCTCACAGCAGTCTCCAACTCTTGGGTTCAAGCGATCTTCTTGCCTCAGTTTTTCTATTTCTAGTAGAGATGAGGGTCTTGCTTTTTGCTCAGGCTGTTCTTGAACTCATGAACTCAAGAAAGCCACCCGCATTGGCCTTCCAGAATGCTAGGATTACAGACAGGCATGAGCCACTGCACCTGGCCTGATTATTTTTATTTTATTTATTTTTTATTTTTACTTTTTTTTTTTTATAGAGAGTGTGTCTCATTTTATCGCCCTCGGCAGAGTGCTGTGGTGTCACACAGCTCACGGCAACCTCCAATTCCTGGGCTTAGGCAATCTCTTGCCTCAGCCTACCGAGTAGCTGGGACTATAGGCACCCACCACAATGCCTGGCTATTTTTCTGTTTTGCAGTTCGGCCGAGGACTGGTTTGAACCCGCCACCTTCAGTGCCCTACTCGATGAGCCACAGGTGCCGCTCCAGATTATTTTTATTTTTAAGCCATTTAATTATCTGTCCCCCCAAAGACATGTATGTGTATACTGTAAATTCTTTTAAGGAAAAATGAAACAGGGTTGGAAATTGAAAACAAAATGAGAGGGTTTTTTTGTCTACTTCATAAATAATGTTGGTAGTAAAGATTGAATTAATTTGGTTGTGAACTTTGAAAATTTTTTTGGAAACTTTCACTGACATGTTTCTGATAAGTAATTTGCAAAGGCCAGTATTAAAAAACATTTTCATAAAACACAACGAAAATGGGAAACATAATAGAAAATAATAAAATGTAATTTTCCATTTTTAAAGGCACCGTATAAACTTGAGTTCAGATTTCTTGATTACTCCTGATTTCTACTGGGACAGAGAAAACCTGGAAGAGCTTTATGATAAAACTTGTCAGTTCCTTAGCATTACTCGACGAGTTAAGGTATGTATTTTGGACTAGGAGAGAAAGTCATGTTGTTACCTGTGACTTATGTGACTACGTGAAGATAAATTTTAAGTTAAGTGAATATATGTTGTATGTTAAGTGAATATATGTGTATTTCAGAGAAATCTCGTTTGCCTTGTAATCAGTATCTTCTTATTTCCCCTTCCTCTTGTCCTCTATATCGTCATTTTTCAACTTTTTGTTTCAAAGGATCTTCTGATACTTATTTTTAAGAGACATAGTCTCACTTTGTCTTCCTCTGTTGCGTGCTGTGGTGTCATAGCTCACAACAACCTCAAACTCTTGGGTTCAAGCAATTCTCCTGCCTCAGCCTCCCTATTAGCTGGGACTACAGGCACCCACCCCAACACCTGACTGTCTTTTTTTATTTAGCAGGCCTGAGCTGGGTTCGAACCCACCAGCCTAGTGCATGTGGCCTCCACCCTAACCACTGAGCCGCAGGCACCCCCAGATTCCTCTTGATTTTGATACCTGTTGATTGTCTTTTCTTGTTCCCTCCAGGTGATTTTAATACCACCAGTTTCCCTCATTGTCTCAAATATTACATTCCGGTGTTTTTGTTTGACATACAGGGTCCTTCCGTTCTATCCCTTTTTCAGTCTTCCTACCACTTCCCCCATTTGCCTTATGTCTTATCAGAAATAAATGACTTACAATTTCAGAAACCCACCATGGCTTACTGAATGCAGTAGCACCTCTGATATCCACATTTTTTTGTTTTGTTTTAGAGACAGAGTCTCACCTTGTCACCCTTGGTAGAGTGCTATGGCTTCACAGCTCACAGCAACCTCCAGCTCCTGGGCTTAGGCAATTCTCTTGTCTCAGCCTCCCAAGTACCTGGGACTACAGGCGCCTGCCACAACTCCCAGCTAGTTTTTTGTTGCAGTTCTGTCGGGCCAGTTTTGAAGCCACCACCCTCGGTATATGGGGCCAGCGCCCTACTCACTGAGCCACAGGCACTGCCTTGGTATCTACATGTTTTTCTTCAACCAGACACTGCCTCTTGCAAAACCACCTTGAAGTTGTCTGCAGTTGTCACTGATCTTGGTATCACCTATACCTGTGTGGATGTCTTCCGACATAGGACAGTAGGAATCATTGCTAGAGGTCAGCTATGTTGCTTTTAGCTGACAAAGAAAGATTAATTAGGGAGAGAACCTTTAAAAATCAAATTTCAGTGCACTGCATAGCTCACAACGTCAAACTCCCAGGCTCAAGCTATCCTCTTGCCTCAGCCTCCTGAGTAGCTGGGACTACAGGCACCTGCCACAATGCCCAGCTAGGTTTTTTTCCTATTTTTAGTAGAGATAGGGTCTCACTCTTGCTCAGGCTGGTCCCAAACTCCTGAGCTCAGGTGATCCACGCGCCTCAGCCTCTCAGAGTACTAGGATTACAGGCGTGAGTCACCTTGCCCATAAACACAGTTCTAGATACCCAGTGTCTATTTAGACCCAGATTTGATAATCCAGTTGTCTGGTCAGACATACTGTATTGTCAAAGCACTAGACTTCTTGGTGGTAGACTGACTGTGTGCACACAAGCTCAAGAGCCATAGGATGTAAACAAGTACTAAAAGCTTTATACTGGCTCGGCACCTGTAACTCAGGCTGCTAGGGTGCCGGCCACATACACCAGAGCTGTAGAGTTTGAATCCAGCCCAGGCCTGCCAAACAACGACAACTACAACCATTATGGCAGGCACCTGTAATCCCAGCTACTTGGGAGGCAGAGGCAAGAGAATCACTTAAGCCCAGAAGTTGGAGGTTGCTGTGAGCTGACACCACAGCACTCCACGGAGGGCTACAGCTTGATACTCTGTCTCAAAAAAAAAGAAAAGATAAAAATATAGCCAGGCCTTGTGCTGGGCAGCTACTCCAGAGGCTGAGACAAGAGAATCCCCTAATCCCAAGAGCTGGAGATTGCTGTGAGCTGCCACAGCGCTCTGCGGAGGGCTACATACTCTTTTAATACTGTCTCAAAAAAAAAAAAAAAGAGAAAAGAAAAATATAGCTGGGCGTTTTGGCCGGCGCCCATAGTCCCAGCTACTCAAGAGGCTGAGACAAGAGAATCACCTAATCCCAAGAGCTGGAGGTTGCTGTGAGCTGTGACACCACAGCACTCTACCGAAGGTGACAAAGTGAGTCTCTGTCTCTAAAAATAAATAAAAATTAAAATAATTAAAATAAAAGCTTTATACAGGCTCGGTGCCTGTGGCTCAACGGGCTAAGGCGCCAGCCATGTACACCTGAGCTGGCAGGTTCGAATCCAGCCCCAGGGCCCGCCAAACAACAATGTCAGTTGCAACCAAAAAATGGCCGGGCGTTGTGGCAGGCGCCTGTAGTCCCAGCTACTTGGGAGGCGGAGGCAAGAGACTCGCTTGAGCCCAGGAATTGGAGGTTGCTGTGAGCTGTGATGCCATAGCACTCTACCCAGGGTGACAGCTTGAGGCTCTGTCTCAAAAAAAAAAAAAAGAAAAAGAAAATTCACAGTGTTGTGCAACCATCACCACAATCTAACATTAGAACATTTTCATTACCTCAAAAAGAAACAGTGTATCCCATCCCCCCTGCTTCCAGCCTCAGATAAATACTCATCTACTTTCTGTTTCTATGGATTTGCCTGTTCTGGATATTTCACATAAATGTAATCTTCCAATATGTGGCCTTTTGTGTCTGGCTTCTTGCACTTAATGTACTATTTTCAAGGTCCGTCTTGTTACAGTAAATACCAGTACTTCATTCCATTTTATGGTTACTATACCAATGTGTGAATATACTATATTTTCTTTTGTACATTCATCGACTCACAGAAATTTGGCAGTTTCCACTCTGGTTATTGTGAATAATGCTGCTATGAACTATCATGAACAAGTTTTTATGTGAACATGTTTTCTATTCCCTTAGGTATTTGCATAGGAGTGAAATTACTGGACCATATGGTAACTCTGCATTTAACCTTATGGGGAACTGTCAATTTGTTTTCCAATGTGGCTGTATCATTTTACATTCCCATGGGTATGAGGGTTTCAATTTTTCCACATCCTTGCTGATATTTGTTATTTTCAATTAAAAAAAAATTACACTCATTGTAGTGGGTGTGAAGTGTTACCTCTTTGTGGTTTTGATTTGCCTTTCTCTCATGACGTTGTGGATCTTTTTATGTGCTTAATGGCCATGTATAGAATTTGTGTAAGGAAATGTCTATTCAATTATTTTGCACATTTTAAAATTGGATTATTTGTCTTTTTATTGCTGAGTTTAAGAGTTCTTTTTATATCATGGAAACAAGTATGATATATGATTTACAAATATTTTATCCCATTCTATAGATTATCTTTTCATTCTCTTAATAGTGTCTTTTGCTGTACAAATGTTTTAAATTTTGATGAAATTCAATTTACATATTTTCCTTTTGTTGCTTGTGATTTCGTGGTGTAACTAAGAAACCACTCCCCAATCCAAAGTGGTGAAGACTTATGCCTTTGTTTTCTTCCAAGTTTTATTGTTTTAGCTCTGATACTTAGGTCTTTGATTTATTTTGAGCTAAATTTTGAATTAAGTTAAATTTATTTATTTATCCATTCAGCTTTCTTAGACAGAGTCACACTCTGTTGCCCAGGCTAGAGTGCTATGGTTCAGCCTTGCTCAGAGCAACCTCAAGCTCATGGGCTTAAGCAATCCTCTAGCTTTAGCCTCCCCAGTACCTGGGAGGACACAGGGCTAATTTTTTTAGTTTTTAGTAAGGATAGGGTCTCACATTCTTGCTCAGGTTGGTCTCAAACTCCTAAGCTCAAGTAATCCTCCCGCTTCAGCCTCCTAAAGTGCTAGGATTACAGGTAGAATTTAAATTTCGAACTGCCTTCTACTGCATGTGTACATTCAGTTGTTTCAGCAGTATTTGTTTAAAAAAGACCATTCTTTCTATAGAAAATTATCTTGGGCATTGTTGTCAAAAAGTCATTTGACTTTAAATATAAAGGTTTATTTCTGAACTCTGAATTATATTCCAGTTACCTATGTACTTATCTAATCTTAAATCAATTCCATACTGTCTTACTTTACTGTACCTTTGTAGCAACTTTTGAAGTCTGAAAGTGTGTTCTCTAACTCTGTACAATTGTTTTGGTTATTCTGTGCTCCTTGTCTTTCCATATGAATTTTATGATCAGTTTATCAATTTCTGCAAAAAAGCCAGATTTGACAGGTATTGTGTTGACTCTGTAGACCAATTTGGGTAGTACCGCCATCTTAACAATATTAAGTTTTCTAATCCATAAACACGAGATGTCTTTCCATTTATATAGGTTTTCTTAATTTTTTTCAACAGTGTCAAATAGTTTTCAGAGTGTAAGTTTAATGCTTCTTTATGAAATTTATTTCTCAGCATTTTTTGATGCTACTGTAAATGCATTTTTCTTTTCATAAAATGAGGAATTTACTCATGTGATTATGGAGGGTCCAAGTCTAAAATCTGTGAGCCAATGTCCCAGTGTAAGTGTAGTCTGAATGCTGGAAGCTGCTACACAACCAGGAAAAGGGGACACCCCCGTTTGAACATGATACGGCAGGAAGAGTTACTTGCACATTCATCTTGCATCCTGCTTGAACTTACTAGTTCCAATCTTTTTTGTTGTTTCCTTAGGATTTTCTATACACAGGATCATGGCATCTGTGAATAGAGATAGTTTTACAACTTTCATTCCAGTCTGGGTGCCTTTTATTTTTTTTTATTTTCATCTAATTGCCCTGCATGTCAATTTTTAGAGTTTTTTATTGCATGGT
This sequence comes from Arctocebus calabarensis, assembly GCA_963573935.1. Lineage (NCBI taxonomy): Eukaryota > Metazoa > Chordata > Mammalia > Primates > Lorisidae > Arctocebus > Arctocebus calabarensis. The sequence continues at coordinate 7,681 of CAUYON010118036.1, forward strand.
TTGAATGTTTGTTCCCAAATCTCAAGTTGAAATTTAATTGCCATTATAATAGTATTAAGAGGTGAAACCTGTTTTTAGGAGGTAATTAGGCCATGAGGCCTCTGCCCTCATGAAGTAATGAATGCTATTATGTCAGGAGTGGGTTCGTTATAAAAGGACAAATTTGGCTCCTTTGTCTCTCTTGCCATTCTACCTTTCCTCATGATATTATGCAACAAGAAGGCCCTTACCAGATGTTAGCCCCTTGATTTTGGACTCCCCAAACCTCAGAACCACTGCCAATATATTTCTGTTCATTAAAAATTACCCACTCTCAGGTATTAATAACGGCAAAAAATGAACTGAAATATTTATGTATTAGAGAGATTAGTCCTTTGTCTGGCATAAGTTGCAAGTATTTTCTCCCAGTTTGTCAGCTGCTATTTTCTGCCACAAAAATTTAAAATACTTTTGTCATCAAATTTTTCAATCTTTCTTTTTTATTATCTCTGCATTTTAAGTCATAGAAAAATCTTTCCCTAAATTGAAGTTACAGAGGAATCTTCCTGTTTTCTTTTGCTACATGTATAGTCTGAAATATTACTCCATATTTCTAATCCATTGGAGTTTTTTAAAAATGCATAGTGTGATGAATACATGTGAATTTATTGTTTTTTAAAATGGCTTTCATTTGTTCCAGAATCATTTATTTAAAAGGTCATTTTTGCCCCAGAGATCTAAGATAAGGCCTTTATCATACACTAAATTTCCCCATGGCTTTTGGTCTTCTTCTGGGCTTTCTGTTCTTTTTCACGGGTCCATGTGTGTACTCAACTGCCATTGCCACACTGGTTTAATCATTGAGGTTTTTTAGTGTGTTTCCACATCTGGAAATGCTAGTTCCCCCCTAGTGGTCTCTCATCTTCAGTTGTTTTTCTAGCTGTTTTTGAACACTTGTTTTTCTACAAAAACTCTATTAAAGTTAATTAACATAAAATTCACTGAATTTTAACATAAATTTGGTAAATTTTCCCTTAAGCCTGCCAGTATTTAATAAAAGTGTAGTATCTTTGACTATTGAAATATTAGGCCTCCCTCCTTTTCACTGGATTACTGGGTGGCAACATGTGGGGGTAAATCTGATATACAAGAGCTTTTCTCTACATCTACTTTAATTCCTTAAATTACCTTCTTTTCTCCTTTCAATCCAGGTTAAACGCTCCTTTGGTGTCTCTATTTTCTCATTACCTGTTTCTGAAAAGCTTTTACAGTAGCAGGAAGTGCCAGTTCTTCTACAGTGACAATACTGTTCCACTCTGGGTCAATAATAAACAGAACACACACCGATCTCGGACCACTCCTTGCATTAATGACTTCCCAGCCCAATGCCAATGAACCAATGAAAACTTAAAGTGAGGAATGTCCTGAGCAGAAATAGGAGTCTTTCCCCTTTAACTAGTGGGAGCCAAGTTCCCAACTAAGCATGACCTTACCGCGATTTGCTGCTAAACATTACCGTCAAAAGTAGAACGCATATTAAGATGGTAGTGTTGTAAGACTGCAATGGAGCGGAAAAATTATCATCATCTGGTGACCTGGTAGCACCCAACATCCTGGGCATTATCTTTCTGTTACCACTGGCTACAGTATTCAGTACAGTAACATTCTGTGCAGGTTTGTAGCCCAGGAGCAACAGGCGGTGCCATATGGCACAGGTTTGTAGCAGAGCACAGCATCCAGGTTGTGTGATGTCCTCACAAGGAGAGGCTGCAGCATCTCTCAGAACGTATCGCCCTATCCCGTGGTTAAGACTGCATGACTTACACGGCCTGCCTTTCTTTTCGTTCCAAGCCCGTAGGGCAGGCGACCTATCAGGGAGTATCACGGGCGGCTTCTGCAAGACGCTTTCGGACCTAGACGCCCGCACAGCGCCGCTCGCTCCCACCTGCTGCAGGAGGGGCGGGACCAGCCCGCCCAGGCCGCGGGAAGGCGGACCCAGAGGGCCGGGGGCGGGGCGTGCTGCGGGCTCCACCAGCGGGAAGCTGGGGGCGCTCTCAGTTCGGCCCGCCCCCCGGCTCCCCAGGCCGGCGGTTCGGCAGGCAGTGGCCAGGGGCCGGGGCGAGGCCAAGGGCGGGATCGGACTCCGCTCGGGCGAGAGATGGCGGCCGCAGCTGTGAGGGGCGCCAAGCAGAGCCTGCGGGCTGAGCTGAAACAGCGTCTGCGCGCCATAAGTGCCGAGGAGCGGCTCCGCCAGTCCCGTCTACTGACCCAGAAGGTGCGAGACCGCCGGTAGCCGAAACCACAGCGGACCGAAGCTAGTTGAATTCCGTGCGGCTCAGGATTGAGATCAGCGCAGGCGCAGGGCTAGGCCCCCGGCGCGCGCTCGTCTTTCCTGTGTGCGCGCACGTCTCCCCGGCGCGCGCTCGTCCTTCCTGTGCGCGCGCCGTCGAGCTGCTCTCGGGCACTGTGCGGGCGGGGGATGAACAGAGTTACCGCGCCGGAGAGGGCGGCAGGGCTTGGCCTGTTCCTCCCTGTGGAGCTTGAGTGCTTTGCAGTAGAAATGATGGATACACGGAGGGGAGAGCAGGGTGAGGACAGAAAGTTCTGGTAGGGGAGGCGAGTGGGACGCCCGAGCGCCAGGGTCCCCTCACTGAGTCTCAGGAGTGACAGTTCTTTCCAATCAGTAAAACGACTGGAGAAAAATGCAGTTAATTCAGGCCGGGAACAGCAGACAGGTGCGGCGATGCCAGAGGACCGAAGACAAACGTCCACTGCACCTCACTTAGCACCTGTAGGGCTGGGACAGTGTCTCGGGAGCTTCAGGGCCTGGCATTTTCCATACAGAGTAGGTGAGCACTAAGGCTTTTCTGAATTAATGAAGGGAAAAAGCGATCAACTTATACAGGCTTCCCCTGGAGGTAGGAAGCAGAAGGAAGAAATAGGGTGATGAGTGGGGCTCCCTGTTTGTTGAAGACCTGGGCTTTGGCTTGCGAAGTATTTCCAGCCTATGCAATGTCAGTTTCTCTGTCAATAACATGGCAGGCACAACCTGTTGTGAAGGCTTGTTCTAAAGATGTTCGGGGACCACCTGTCGTTGGACACCAGAGAAAAAAGATTCTGTGTGCCAATGTTAGTAATTCTAAGTAAGACTAATGATCTGCCAGTATCCGCTGGCATCTGGAGATACCAGTGATGTTTAGACACTTGTCCGTTGAATTAGATACACCATAAGACTTTACAAATTATTCTTAGTTATTCTGTTATACATGAATTTCTTGAATTCAGATTCCTGTGGGTTACAGGAGTCAAGAAAATACCCTGATGTCACCCCTCTGTATGTATACAAGATGCATTTTTTTTTTTTTTTTGGAAACAGTCTCAATTTGTCACCCTGGATAGAGTGCCGCATCATCACAACTCACAGCAACCTCCAACTCCTGGGCTTAAGCGATTCTCTTGTCTCAGCCTCCCAAGTAGCTGGGGTATACAGGTGCTGCCACAACAATGCCCAGCTATTTTTAGAAATAACTTTTCCCCTGGGCTCAGGCTGGTCTCGAATTGTGAGCTCAGGCAGTCCACCCGCCTCAGCCTTCCAAGTGCTGGGATTACAGGCTGAGCCAGCACACCTGGCCTCAGAGGCATTTTTTTGTTTCAGCTAAAGGGAAAGATGGGATATTTAGGCAACAGAAGGCAGAATACATTTTGACATGGGCTTTTTTTAAATTTTTTTTTTCAGAGACAAGGTCTCTTGTCACCCAGGCTGGCGTGGCAGTGGTGTGATTGTTCACTGCAGCTTCTTTCTTCTGGTGGTCCTCTTGCCTCAACCTCAGGTAGCTGCCACCATATCTTGCTAATTTTTTCATTAAAAAAAATAATTTGTAGAGACAGGGTCTTCCAATGTTGCCCAGGCTGGTCTTGAACTCCTGGCTCAAGTGTTCCTCCTACCTCAGCCTCCCAAATTACTGGGATTACAGGTGTAAACCACTACAGTGGCCTCTATTGTTTTTTAGTTGTGTATGGCTTTGGGCAAGTCTCTGTATTTTTCTGAACTTCTCCTTCCTTATCTATAGAAAGGATAATGTCCTGGTAACCCTATTGTGAGAATTAAAGAGATGTGTGAAGGAATGTATTCAGTGCTTTTTACATATTTTTGATATGTCCTTAAGGAGTAGTATGTTGGCAGCATTTGGATGAGTTGTGCTAAAAAAAAACATGGAGACCAGTAGGAGGCTGTTGTGATAATTCAGGTGAGAGGTAATAAAGATGCAAAAGAGCATGAGGAATCAAGATGGGGGGGGGAAGGAGGGAAATGGGAGATTTCTGCAGTGAGAATCAGCAGGATTTGGTAAGTGATTGGGGAGAGGTTGAGAATATTTGAACTGAAGGGGAGTCACCTCTAATTCCAAAGTTTAGAGTTTGGAATAATGTTTAGCATTATTGGTAAAAGGAATGTAGGAGTTCGAACAGATTTTGGAGGGGCATGGGGAAAGTAAAAACGAATTCAGTTCAAATCCTTTGTCCCCAGAAAATTAAAATTCATAAACTCCAGGTAGGAATAGTGATTACAAAGAGGCAGAATTGCTGGCAGCAATAGAATGACAA